>JAEDXX010000274.1:0-105011 GCA_021725515.1 Epicauta chinensis
TATGATGTTCTTTCTATTGAACATCACATTTTGTCTTGAACTAATGTATTTAAATTATCAAGTTTATGGCAATACTTTTCCGAATTGAGCTTTTCGTTTAGTTTTAAAAGCTCTTAATGTATTAGTCTTCGAATGTCCAACCATATAGGTACACAATATTCTCTTATTCAGAGTCAAATTTGGTTTAGAGGTGGAAGGGTTAGGTTTTCCGGGTTCACAATATGCCCTTTTCCTTACTATGTTTTCGTGGGTACCTAATCCACTTTTCATCCCTAGTTATCATCCGGTGCAAGAAGGGCTAGATTTTGTTCTGAGCAAGCAGAGATGTGTATATGACGACTTGATCATTCAAATTCTTCTCACTTAATTCATGTGGCACGCATCTTGAATATTTCCTCACTAATCCTATGTTCCGAATATGGTCCAAAATGGTTTGCTGAGCTGCATTAAGCCTTTCTGTGATCTCCGATGTTGTCAGAAAAGGATTTTGCTCCCAGATGGTCTTAACAACATAGTGATCGAGCAAAGATGGTCGCCCAAAACGTGGCTTATCAGAAAGGTAGAAATCACTTGTTTCGAATTTCTCGAACCTTCTTCTGCATGTTATATCACAAACTGTACCTTCTCCAAACACTTTCAATAAATTTCTGCATGCTTCTGTAACATTTCTTCCTCGTTGAAATTCTTATAAAATATGGTGGTGTAAATGAACTTTATCAGTAGCCATTCACACATAAGGACATAAGACTAATCTGAATCAACTTTATTCTAGATAATTTGCTATGCCAGTATGTGTACATTAAGGGATAAAAATAGAGAGGCACGCATGCGCTAATTAAACATGTGCTTACTAGGGTGCTTCTTTTCAGAGCAAAGAAATTTTTTTTCAAGTCCCACCTGAAAATCTTGTAGTCGGTGGAAAAACAAAAATTTTGAGCCGCATAGTAGCTCTTAATTCCGATTTTAACCCGTTGCTAATCCATTTTTTATTTTTCCTATTTAAATAACATTGAAAAGTATTTTTTTTAAATTTTTTCCTTCCGCTCACCGTATTAATTTTTTTTTCGTATTTTGACTTATTGGCTCTTGTAGAGGACTAAATTTGCTACAAAAAACGTCCTTTGATTCGAGTCCGTAACTCGATTAGATTTCTTCACAAATCGCTTCTTATATTAAAATTTTATATTTTAAGAGGCTGTAGTTACTAAACTATGAGAGTTACGACAAATTGTTTAATTACAAAAATTGTAGGGCATAAAATTTCCTACAAAATTGTTCTTGACATTTTTTATCCGTGTTCAATAGTTTTGGCGCTAGATGAGATTTCACGTTATTTTTACGAAATTTTAATATAAGAAGATTTGTGAAGAAATCTAATCGAGTTACCGACTCGACTCAAAAGTCCTTTTTTGTATAAAATTTAGTCCTCTACAAAAGCCAATAAGTCAAAATACGAAAAAAAAGACTTAATACGGTGAGCGGAAGGAAAAAGTTAAAAACAATTGCTTTTCAATGTTATTTAAATGGGCAAAATAAAAAATGGATTAGCAACGGGTTAAAATCAGAATTAAGAGCTACTATGCGGCTCAAAATTTTTGTTTTTCCACCGACTACAAGATTTTCAGGTGGGACTTAAAAAATGCTCTGAAATGAAGCACCCTAGTGCTTACGTGTCGAGACTGGTTGTGATAGAAACGGACAGAACTTTGCGGTAGATCTGAAATAAGGAGTCAAACTCTAAAAAAAACACAAATAAAAAACTGTCAATCTAAAAAATAAGAAAAAGAATGTTTTCAATGTACCTATTTCATGTGCCTCTTCTGTATAAATGTCCACAAACACACACACATAAATATTGAATTAGTAGTTTGATAGTGGATAATTCTACCAATTTAACTTGAACTAAAACGAACATTACGGTAGATTGGTTAAGAAACTAGACGGAGAACGGTGAATGCGAACGATTCAAGATCGACAAGGAGAGATTGTTGGATTCTTCGGTTAATTAAGGTAATCTAAATGTTAGACAACAGTATTGTCAACCAAAGACAAACAATTGGAAAGTTCGGTACGATGGGCGCAATTATTGTAATTCCAACTATTCGAAATTACGGTGAAGTGTAGTGATAAAGGAGAGAGAGAGAGAAAAAAGCAAAAGGAACGTTATACAACCCGCTTTTGTAGTTGTGTGCAACATTAGTTGCATTTTTCACCACTTGAAAATCCATTACACTTGAAATGTTGTCAACTCTGTACGATTTACCATAAAAATCATAAAAGTTTGAATTTCACGTTAAATGGTCAAATCATACTAGTAGCTTTTTTTCGAAACCTGCCGTAAAGAAGGTGTCTTGCAGGGGCGGATTGACCATAAAGATGATCGGGTAATCGCTCGGAGAACTGCTGCTATTTTTAAAGAAGCTTTGTTCGAAGTCTTTTGTTAACATAACCGGCAGTTGTTCCGATCGGTGCCTGATATTTACATTGATTATCAATAAAACTATTAAAGAGTAAAGGATGGAGAAAATAGAGAAAACACAACAATACCGTCATTATCCATTTGTGTTATTAAATTAGTTTGCTTTAATGATGAATTAACAATAAACTGGGACAGATGAGGGCTTTTGAAAAATGTTTCACGCGAATTAAACTTGAACACTAAAGAGACAAGTTCGATAGAATGGACAATTTGTGCCCTTTTATAATATTTTCTCCCGTATAATAATCGAGAAACGGCTGGTATTGACATTTCAACTTGAAACATTGAAGAAGGCTAAACACAGCTGCTTTTTATGTAGCACTATTTTCCATATTTGTTGTATCTTTTTTTCTCGAAATAATAAATTCGTAATCGATACATTTAGAAACTTTTATAACTGATGAGAGTTTGGTGTGTTCGCAAAAAGAGATGAAATGGAAATCATCTTTTAGTTAAATTGGTTCTGATCAACGCAATTCAATATTTGAAGTAGACTGGTAAAGTAGCGAACGTTTCATGCATACATAAGTGGACAGAGCCCGTAAAATCGTTTTATATTATAGCGTCTTATTTGAGACATTCCCATCAAACGATGTGCTTTGTGTCTTTAATAACAAAACTTCGAATTAATTGTTACGACTGGCGGAATTCCGTTGCATTTGCTAAAAAAATCTAATCTCTCAAGATCTCTTCATGTGCACACCCAAACATCAAATGTTTCAGTGCCGGATAGCTGCGCCTGAAAGCTTCCATGCTTTGATCAACTGTTCGTTCGTTATGAACACGTTTCTTAGATATTGGGCTATCTTCAAATACTGTTCTATCCTGTAAAGACGACGATTTCCGTTGTCTCGTGTTGGATGAATATCCGATTACTGTTCTTAACGGTTAATATTTGAATTCTAGGGAATTAGATTTTTCCTGCCTTATGGTTTTTGTTTGCTTAGTCTCACCTGGTAACTTTGGGTTGTTTGTTTAAAATATTAATTACTGTTCGTTATTACATAAAGTTTGAAAGGGAAACTCTGGGGTTTTTTGTTTGCTTAGCCCGACTCTTTAGAGAGAGAGTCTATTTAAGCTTCCATCTCAGTACCATTAGAATAACAGTTGCAAATTAATTTCTCTTAATTATGCCTTTTAATTAACTGTTTTCTATTTGTGTTATTTTTTATCTTCTCCATATCTGTTGTATTTTAATTACAAACCTAAAGCTTCTAATTAAGTATAGATGTAATTATCCGGTTCACCTTCTAGCTGCTCTAAAAATCGTTCAAGTTTACAGGTAACCATTAAATAAAAACCAACATTTAACATAAATTTTATTAGTTTTTCTTCCAAAAAAAATATATATATATAAAAAAGTCAACACCTATTTAGATAAAAATGTACAAAAAGATTACAATTTGAGCAATTTACAGATAAAAAATAGAAGGAATTTCCGAAAGATTGCACTCAAGATTTAGAGTTGCTTTGATCACATTTAGCCCCATATTCCACTTACGCAGCATGCTGCGCTGCGCGCGGTTTTCTTGCTTGTGTCGAGCCTTGTCGCGCGCGACTCGTTTTTCTATGTAGTTTAATGATGCATAACCCACTTACGCGGCGGGACAACCATGCCGCGCGCGGCTGGAATTTCAGGCGCGACACACACGCGACTGGGTGTCGCGCGCGTCTGGAAATAACATTGGTCTTACGGGAAATGTCGCGCGATTTACAGTACTCCAACTGTGTTAACAAAGTAATAATGTCTGAGATACAAAGATGAAAATAAATCAGGACCGCTGCTTGTTCAACTTCCATTTTAATACTGAACTTGTCGCGGGTATTAAAACCGCGCTCGGCATGCCGCGTAAGTGGCATATGGGGCGAACAATAATAACTAGTAGATGAAACGGATGAATATGACTTTTTCATTATCAATAAGTCGTCGAGTTATTGAAGATGATTTTATGCGATTTTTACCGATTATTGAAAATTCGGTATCCGGCCGGATGTCAAACTTCACCCATTTCAACACTAATAATTATAGAAAAAAGTAACTTTTATTAGCGTGTTAAACGAATTAAACTCTACACCCATAAATTTATGTTATTTTAAGCGATTAAAATTTCCGCTTGAAATTTTAAATTAGTTGCTCTCTAAACGACTAGTCACCAATTTAATGAAACATGACGCAATTAAAGGTATACCAAAAATTCTAATCCTACATCTATAAAATTAAAGATTATATTTACACAAATAAAGAGGGGGAAATTATGTATATGTAAAATATATACTATATATAATAATAATAATAATAATAATAACATCACAGACATTTGTAGAGGAATTACGGCAATTACGTTGCCACTAAATCTTCTGACATTCAATTAATTCTAATGAGGTGTGGTGAATAATCCTCGTCGCCGCCACACTACTCGAATCTCTCACCTGGGACAGAATTTGTAATGTGGAAATAAAAAACAATGCAACGAGAGAAACCTGAAAAATCCCCCAAAATAAGCGGTGTTTTCCTTTAGAAACAAAAATTGTTACAATTACCTAGTGGAGTCGAATTTCGGATCGAAACCACCATCGATTCGTACCGCATTCCATTCGTTTTTATCCCGGGCATAACTGAAAGAAATCTGAAAAATATTCAAATTAATTTGCAATTCCATCAATTTTATTGATAAAATTCACCTGATCTTTCAGCATATCTTTACGTATAAACTTCATCGGTTCTAGATGGGAGTGGAACTGGTCAACTACAGTTAAAGGCTTCTTCAGCAGGTGTTCTAGATAATTAACAATTTAATAATGAAAAAATACGTGGGTGTTTTTCAAATTTAATTAAAACTCTTACCGATTATGTAACCCATGGTTACATCATCGGGTAGATGGATTTTTTCACCGCTACTGATAAATTTACCACTACTGTAACAGAAATACAAATAAAAAAGATTCATTCGATTTTAGAAAATGATAAGAGTTGGGGAAAATTGTAAATTACTAAAATAAATCTATTAGAATTGTTTTGTTGAATATTTCCATAAATAACAAACAATTATGTCGATTTTATGGAAATTATCAGCAACATGTTTAGGTCTTTATTAGTATATAAAACAGGTCCGGTTTTTTAATGTGAAAGCTAAATGGGCGCCTAAGGGTTTCGTGTCTATCGTCAACTAATCTAATCAAAATCGAAAATATTTTATCAGAGATTTTCTTAAATCCAAATAATACCGAGTAGTGCTCATTTTCATGATCACAAAAGGGCGAGACGCAATTTTCAATCTAACTCAAAAAGTGCCAGTAGCTGAAGCCGTCTAGTGACGCCACGAGAGATGTTGATTTCCGAAAAATTCCTGTATTGTCGAGGTTTCTCTCGTCGAGATAAGACGAGAGGCAGGCCTCTTTCGGCTCGTCTCGACGAGATAGAAAATTATCCTCGTAATTGTCACTTAATTTTTCCAAGTTGTAACATTGTTGCTTTATCTTTTCCGCGTAGTTCCACTCTCTCTCAACTCTTCTCTGTCAGCTCGTTATCGTTTTTTTCCTCAAGCATCGTCTGGATTTAGGCCTTCAAGAGATGATACCCCAAGTTTTGGTTTTTTGAATTACTGCTTGGTTTTCGCTTCTTGTGATCATTTTATCAGAGATTTTCTTACACCCAAATGATACCGAGTAGTACTCTTTTTCAGGTGCAACTTCATGATCGCAAAAGGGCGAGGCGCGATTGTCAATCTTCCTCAGAAAGTGTCACTTTCTAGAGTCGTCTAGTGACGCCGCGAGAGATGTTGATTTTCGAAAAATTCCTATATTGTCGAGGTTTCTCTCGTCGAGATAAGACGAGAAGCAGGCGTCTTTCGGCTCGTCTCGACGAGATAGAAAATTGTCACTTAATTTTTCCAAGTTGTAATATTTTTTCTTTATCTTTTCCGCGTAGTTCCACTCTCTCTCAACTCTTCTCTGTCAGCTTGTTATCGTTTTTTTCCTCAAGCATCTTCTGGATTTAGGCCTTCAAGAGTTGATACCCCAAGTTTTGGTTTTTTGAATTACTGCTTGGTTTTCGCTTCTTGTGATCATTTTATCAGAGATTTTCTTACACCCAAATGATAACGACTAGTGCTCTTTTTCAGGTGCAACTTCATGACCGCAAAAGGACGAGGCGCGATTGTCAATATGCCTCAGAAAGTGTCACTTTCTGGAGCCGTCTAGTGACGCCGCGAGGGATGTTGACTTTCGAAAAATTGCTGTATTGTAGGCTCGTCTCGATGAGATACACAATTATCAACGTAACGTTTTTGCTTTATCTTTTCTGCATTTTTTCCTCAAACATCGTCTGGATTTAGACCTTCAAGAGTCGAGGACCCACGTTTTGGTTTTTAAATTATTGCTTGGTTCTCGTTTTTTGTGATCATTTTAAATTGAGCGTTTACTGTTCCAAAATTATCACATAAATAATTCGCTTTTACCCGATATATTTGCCATATTTGTGGTTTTCTTTCGGTGTAAGTAACGACCCGACGTCCCGTAGAGCAGCATCAGGTGCAATAAACATACTAGATTTGTGCCCGCATATTTTCTTATAAATTTGTTACAATTGTAACCTGTTCTGAATGAGAGTGTCTACACAAACATTAATACAATGTTTATACTCTATAAACCTCTTTCCTTATTAATAGACTTCCTTCCCGTTTAACATTTATTACAGTTTCCTTTCTAAACTCTGTGATAGTAGTGGTTGTTTTAAACATCTTCCCATTATGATTATAATTTAATAAAATCCCTCTGAAATCTATGCAAAACAAGAATGTCGGTTTAATTTTGTAAAAGACACCGAACACAACAAAACCTAATTTAATTGGCTTTAAATTCCTTCCACCGTTTGCTCATTAATTTTTATCAACCTTTAACAGAAAAAAAAAACAACAAAATCGTAACGGATAGAATTAATGGGCTCTAGTTTATATCTAATCAGCTGTCAATTAAGAACAGACAGAACTAAAGGCCGAAAATTTGTCGAATAGTTTCGAAACAAAGCGCAATTTCTACTTTGATCTCCAAGCGTTATTGTTTTTTTTTCCACAAAGGTGGTTTTGTTGAAGAACTTTGCAATGGGGGCATTACAACAATTGAGGCTATAATGATAGGGATCTTGACAGGTAAGGCTTCAGCCACCTGTCGTCGACCGTTTAAAGGTAAAAAATATCCACTGACTGAGAGATTTGTGCGAAATCACTAGGATTTCTCAAAAATTATTCCAATCGATATTTGATCTGGTGACTGGTTAATTAAATTTCAAATGACATTCGGAATTATTGTTTATTAGACAGGATGGAGGATGCCTGTCCATTTTGCCATATTGTACGAATCCGATTGTAATCGATTGGAATTTCAAATCGAAATTCACTCATGCAATTATGTGTCATCTGTTTTATCTTACTTAATCAATCACTATTAATAGGGATTCGTTGTACCTACGAGCTCTACTATTAAAACCGAAATGTTATCTTGCAGTATTGGTTGTTAATTAACGTAAAAAAAAACTGGGACATAAGAAATCCGATGATCGACTTGAAACGCTAAAAAAACGTTGAAGTCGTCTAAGAATAACCATTGAGTAGTTTATTAGCTGTAACGACTCTCGTTCGCTTCGAAATCGACTTTTTTGTCGAAATACTAATGAGAAGGATTACTCGATAACCAACACTTATCTCTGGAAACAGTTTGAATTCGGCAATTAGATCGCTTTATTAGTCTTCATCGTTGAAGTGTGTCGTTTCTTATTTTGTTTTTCTTAAGGAGTCTACACAACACAAACAACAATCGCTCCTCATTACGAAATTCCCCGTTGATGATGGAACCAATTCTCCACCTCTATATAATTCGGGAATGAATAACAAAACAACACAATAAAAAAGTTTCGTTCTTGTTAAGAAGTGTTTCGAATATTTGAAATGGTCGACGATTCTGTCAGTCAATTTGCAACGAAATATAAGCCTTTTTAGAAAAATATCACGTACCGTTTTTTTCTCTCTATTATTATTATTATTATTATTATTCTCGTCTTCTGCGTCTTCAACAACCAATTTATTAGAATTGCATCGGCGCGGGGGTGAAACGAAACTTTTTCATAAAAGACTACAATTGTAATGCTTATACCATTAATTTTAGTTCGTTTTCAATCTTGCTTTAATAATAATCATGATGATAATAATAACAATAATAATAGGAATAAATTGGATCGAATTATAGAAAATTGGTTATGTCGATGGTGATGGTCGTTTTATTTCTGTTCTCTTGTTTCTTTGAAACCGAAACTGAAATATGAACGTTGTGGAATTTAACAATTTTGTGGCCATTTCACACCTGTCGATTGGAATAATTTCCATGACGGATCGAGACGTTTAGAGAATTTAAGATTCGGTTTTCAATTAAATTGTTCGTAACTGTATATAGCCACCGATTTAAATAAAATTCAACGATAGACCACACCAAGCAACCAACCAACAAAACGGAAATAAAGTTTCGGCTTAATCCGACTTTAAGCTTGCCGAATATAAAGCTCGCAATTATATTTAATGATTGTGCATTTTGAAAGCACACCGTTTTGTCTTCATCCCGATCGATTTTTTTATTTTTTTGAAATGCACAAAGTCATTGTATCGGTATTTTTTTGACAGCTACTAGATTACCTGGACCAGGTAGGTAGTTTTCGATCATTAATAAAACAGTTGCTTCATTTAAAATGATTTAACAACCGATTTTCGATGGAATTACACAGCAATAATCGGAGGGCAACATTTTAATGATATAATTACAGTGGAGAGTCGGTTTGTTTTATTCGTTTTTCCAAATACGACAATCATTATGATAAAGTCAAATTGTTGATTATATGGATATGACTTACCTAGCGAAAGGCATCATTTTCAATGCTAATGCTCGACTTAAACAGAAACCAGCACCGCCAGTGGCGAACCAAAACTTGACTTTTTGCTGGAAAGAAATAAAGTAATTAACAACAATTTTAAATGGAGCATTGACTGAAAAATGAATAAAATTTGAATTTATGTCTATTTTGGAAGTAGAAAGGGAGACCACCGAAAATCACCTCGTAAATCGCCTCTCCTGTACTTGACACTTAATGTTTCATTTGTTTATGCCTTCATGAGTCGGCCTTTTTTGATTTAGCGTTGCCTTCGTTTTATTCTTTGCCTAATTTTTTCAATTATTTTTGCAGGGCACATGCTTTTGCACATTGTCTGTCTTTTTGGAGCACTAAAAGTTCCCTAAATGGATCCTGAATTATTTTGCCAATAACAAAGATAGATTCGATAATTAAAACAAGAAGATTACAGTGGTTGGGTCATATAATGAGAATGGACGAAAATCGAACGGTTAGGAAGAAAGCCTAGAAAACACCAGGATGCAAGGTGTCGGAGAACCTAAAGGATAAGAAGAAAGAATTGGGAAAGAATAATGAAACAAGTGGGCCTAAAAGGCTGCCAAAAAGCTAAATAATACTAACACAAATTTAGGCTGAAATACAGCATGAATAGCATAAATTTTAGTTAAATACGTACAGCCGGTACGGATTAATAAACGTTTGACTGAAAGATTTACAAACTACTGAACTTTTATTTCTATTTAGAAAATAGGAAGAGAGACCAAAAATGGACGAGGGTGCAAATTGCCATCATTTTCGACTTCAAGGCACATTACCTCTTAAATCGCCTCTCCAGTATGAAAAGCACCAGGATGCAAGAGAAAAAGAGGAAGTCCAAGGTGGTGTTGGAGATCCTAAAGGAGAAAGAATTGAAAAAGTATAATAAAGCACTGAGCCCAAAAGCCCTGCTAAAAAGCTAAATAATACTAACAAAGATGTACACTGAAATACAGCGTGAATGCGAAAAATTTTAATTAAATGGGGGACGAAAAATCGACGAAAATCAAATTTTCCATCATTTTCGACTTCAAGACACATTATCGCTTAAATCGCCTCTCCTATATTTGGCACTTAATGTTTCATTTGTTTATGCCTTCATAAGTCGGCCTCTTTTGATTTTTTGATTTAACGTCGCTTTCGTCTTAACCTTTTTTAATTATTGTTTGCCCTGTAACTCTCCGAGGCAAATATTTTTGCATATTGCCGCCTCTTCGAAGCACTAAGAATTCCCACAACGGGTTCTGAATTATTTTGGTAATAACAAAGATAAATCTGATAATTAAAGCAAAAAGCTTGAAATAGTTGGGTCACATAATGAGAATGGACGAAAATTGAACGGTCAGGAAGATAGAAAGGAAAACATCAGGATACAAGAGAAAAAGAGGAAGACCGAGCCGGTATCGGACAACCTAAAGGACAATGAGAAAAAATTGATGGAAACGTGTAGTAAAGCATTGAGCCTAAAAGGCCTGCCAAAAAGCTAAATAATACTAACAAAAACGTACGCTGAAATACAGTGTGAATAGCAAAAATTTTAGTTAAATACGTACAGCCGGTACGGATTAATAAACGATTGACTGAAAGATTTACAAACTACTGAAAATTTATTTCTATTTAGAAAATAGGAAGGGACACCAAAAATGGACGAGGGTCAAATTTTCCATTATTTTCGACTTCAAAACACATTGCCTCTCCTATATGAAAAGCACCAGTATGCGAGAGAAAAAGAGGAAGTCCAAGGTGGTGCTGGAGATCCTAAAGGAGAAGGAGAAAGAATTGGAAAAGTGTAATAAAGCACTGAGCCCAAAAGGCCTGCTAAAAAGCTAAATAATACTAAGAAAGATGTACATACGTTGAAATACAGCGTGAATGTGAAAAATTTTAATTAAATGCGTACAGGCGGTACAGGTTAATAAACGATTGACTGAAAGATTTACAAACTACTGAAAATTTATTTCTATTTAGAAAATAGGAAGGGAGACCAAAAATCGACGAAAATCAAATTTTCCAATATTTTCGACTTTAAGACACATTATCTCTTAAATCGCCTCTCCTATATTTGGCACTTAATGTTTCATTTGTTTCTGTCTTCATGAGTCGGCCTCTTTTGATTTTTTGATTTAACGTCGCTTTCGTGTTAACCTTTGCCTAATTTTTTAAATTATTTTCGGCCCTGCAACTTTCCAAGGCATATATTTGTGCATATTGCCGCTTTTTCGAAGCACTAAGAATTCCCACAACGGGTTCTGAATTATTTTGGTAATAACAAAGATAAATCTGATAATTAAAGCAAGAAGCTTGAAATGGTTGGGTCACATAATGAGAATGGACGAACATTGAAGAAGATCGCAAGGAAAACATCAGGATGCAAGAGAAAAAGAGGAAGACCGAGCCGGTATCGTAGAACCTAAAGGACAAGAAGAAAGAATTGGAAAAAAATGCCAAAAAGGTAAATAATACTAACAAAGGTGTACGCTGAAATACAGCATGAATGCCAAAAATTTTAATTAATTACGTATCTACAACCAGTGCGGTTTAATAAACGATTGATTGAAAAATTTACAAACTGCTTAAAATTTATCTATATTTAGAAAGTAGGAAGTGTAATCCCATTTATTTCAATTTTTCCCGTTGAAATCAAGCATTACATTTCCCCATTTCGATCCATTTCAATATAACGCTGTGTTAAATGAAATTCTAGTGATCGCTTGTAATCTTTGCACCGATAGCTGCTAGCTATTTACAAGACCACTCCATCGCATATCTTTTTTTTTGTTTATCGACAACAATTTCTATCGTATAATATGCGATTTTCTTTAAAGATATCTGGTACACTGTGACAAGTAGAAATCGTTTTAAATCTGTCCAGATTTAATTAGACTTTCGCTTGAAATTTACGAAAGCTTGAATGCCCAATGGTCTAATCTATCCTATGCCAGATGATGGAAAGTTTAATTAAGAAGAAATACAGTTGGAAATTGGATAATAAAACAGAGTAGAGTCGATTGTTCTAGTCTGGGGACTTTCTCGTGGCTGTTTTCGCACAATTTGCAACTAATTAACTCGAAACTTTATAACGTTTATTATTATTACTATTATTATTATTGTTTGTTATATGTGAAATTTGTTAATATTGTAAATAACCTCGGTTCTCGTGGATTTTCAACAAGAAAAAATCTAAATACAGCTCTGGTCAAGCGTTGCTGCACTGAAACTTTATTATTAAATAAATTAAAGAAATCGTGTATTCGATAGGTTGTTTTCGTTTCGTTTTGTATAGTTATTAATGTGGTAGAGAATATAATCTAGCTGTGGGGCGTGTTCATGATGGACGCGTGTACCTGAGAGATCACTTAAAGCGCAACAAGCCAACCGTAAAGACCTTCTCCACCTCGCCTTGGGCAAACCGAAGAGCTTAACTGTTTCGTTGCAATGTTGGCTGCTGGCCAGGAAGCATTTTGCCGATTTGATAAATTACAACAAACCATTGGCACACACACACATACACACAATTAGAACGTGTTTCGAAATTGTCCGAAAGTAATGGACAGATAGGTAATGGGATAGAAAGAGTTTGTGTGTGTGGGGCAGGCTTAGAAACGATCTACTTTTACGGCTTCAACTATAAAAACGAACAATGTTTTAAAAATCATTCGTTTTTTGTTGCTTTATAAAAAAAAATTGATTGGTGAAAGGTCCAATGATCTGGGAGCGGTTGCACACATTCTAGGCGTGGTCCTCTACTAGAAGATCTCTTATAATAAATCGTCAAGATTACTAGGCTAATCGGGTCAGTTTTGTTAAGAGATTTATCATTAAATGAAATGCGGAACTGTTGTCTTTTATATACAAGAAAAAACTTACCGATATTCTATCTTTATTAACGATTTCCAAAGGTGCTTGTATACTCGGTTTGCCCAAATACCAATCTTCTCGTGGATTATAATCGTCTAAGAAACGAACGAGACGTGGTACATTAACGTAGTTATCATCATCGAAATGACAGAACCATCTGGAAAACAAGAATAAAATTAATAATAATTTCTATGAATACAACAATAGCGGTAGTAATGAGGATTGAATGCTGGGCATTGTCGTGGAAAAAATCATTTTAAATTCGAATAATAGTGACGGCTTGATTGATGGTAGAGAAACTCCAGACATTTCTATGATTTACATGCAACGTATTGTGTCTGTATTAAAACTGACAGACAATTTTGATGAATAACTCAAGATACAAAACAGATACAGAATGCTACAGTGTGTAGATGAAGGAATCTTATAAATTTTGATAAAATTCCAAGTGTTGCCAAAATTAAAAATTAAATATTATCACCGAGATGTACGAAATAGGAGATAAACCTTCTAAAAAGCCGAGCACTTCGGTAATGTGTGGATCAAAATTACAATTCAGGATGGTACAATGCAGCATCGTTGACGACAATACGTGCCTGGGGCTCGTAAATAGATTCTATCGTATCGGTGTTGAACCCCATTTCGTCTACGCTTCGTTATTATTAAAATTTCAAAATGTCTTTTGATTTTGAAAAATTCAAAACTCTATATTAATATTAAAATATTGTAAATACATTCATTATTGAAGGTGTTTTATAACTCTATCTTGAAGATAATATGAAAAATAAAAACACAACAACGGAAAGGAGGCGAGAAAGGAGCGAGATAGATTAGAGAAGTCTATCCAGTTGTTTGACGTTAATTAATGAAAAAGTTGAAAAAGTAACAGAAGGGAGCGGCTACAGAAATTAACCATGTCAAACTGGTCATTATTCCAAAATTAAAACATAGTTGAGCAATTGATTAATTGAAATAGTTTGATACTTTGAGGTCAGCGAATTCTATAATTCTAGAGAATGTTTCAAGCCAAGTAAAATCGATATTCTGTGTGCACTTTTATTCATCAATTATTATATTAAAATATTTTAGAAAAATTTCTGATATTCTCCATTCAATTATTTACTTTTCAAGACCGGAAAGTCGTAATTAGCCACAATTTCCCATTCATGTCGCCAACACTTCAAGAGGCACATGTGGCTGGCTTCGCTCAACACTTTCTTGTTTTTTTTTTCTCGATCGTTTTATTTTACTTTAAACAGATTTTGTCGAATAACCAGTAAATTGTAATCGTTTTGGCATGGGCGGTTTGTTCGTGTTTAACGTGATAAATTCATATTTTTTTTTTGTTAATTTATGATTTATTGAGAAACACCACCCATTTTGTCTGACCGGTAATAGAAAGTAATATTTTGAAAAACAATAAAAATAATCGGATTTTTCCGGTAATAAGGCGTCTCTGCTGCAACTTGTGTCTATCGATTTTTTTTTGCAAACGCTATTTCTGATATTTTGCCCTACATAACTCTTGATTTAGATTTTGTAAACTTTGAATGCAAAAGACGTCTTTTGGGGGATGCCTTCCATTTTTCGTTATTTTTTCTATAGTCAATTTTGGAATTTTACTCTACTACACCCTTAAGATATTATCTTTGCTTCTATATATCTTGGTATCCATAAATGGTAAAGACATAGGCCATTACAAATTGTTCAACACATAAGAATTGATGTGGCGTCTCTCCTCATTTTGACGACGCAATTCCACCCTTCTAAAGTCCAAATCAGAAACATAGAATAGCAAAGGTAGAATTGCTTCCTTATTAATTATTAAAACAGGTCTTGCCTTTATTTGATCTTCTTTTCGTATAAAGACATACAATAATTTGGATGAAAGCTCTGCCAACAAGACTTAAGCAATGTTAGTTAATTATACTAGGAATGTGGCATCTTTCCGAAATTCACCCTACAGGTAGAGGAAACTGTACCAACGAGCATAAATTTCTCGATCCTTGCTCCTTAGCAAATTTAAGAACGAAATAAGAGTTGAAGTCCAAATTAAGTTTTTCCATTGAAATGTATACCTTATTCACTGAGAGAACGGACTTTTTGACAGCTTTTGACAGCATAGTGACCAACTTGATGGAATAAAATTTCCTATATTTAGTTCTAAACGCAGCTTTTTGTAGCTCTTATAAGTATTTGGCGGCCTTTTTACCTAAAGCATTGAAGAGGCTTTCTGTGAGAAAATGTTTCATGATATTTATTGTATATCGAAGTGGCTTTCGCCATTGCCTAATAATATTTTTAGAGTATTTATAATTTTGTTTTCACAATTTTTGTATTTTGTAAGTAATTTTGAATTTTGCGCCATAGAAGTAGCAACTTATCTAGTTACAAAAAACGTTTACTCGTTGAATTTACTATAGAAAAATATATACCATATCCAGTGAGAGAACGGACTTTTTTGACACAGCCTAATGACCAAATTATATATATATTTAACTCTAAACGCAGCTCGTTGCAGCTCTTCTAAGTATTTTGCAGCCCTTTTATCTAACTATTTGAAGAAGGGAAATCCAGATTTTTTTGGTATTTGCTCAAATTTGTTGCAAATTGTTATGACGTGCGTTTATAACTAAAGAGCAACCGGTCATACTTTATGAGCATTTGCTATCACTATTATTGCTTTTATTTTTATTTCCTTTTTCTATCTGTTTTTAAATTTGCTTCTTTTTGTTTTATTTTTTCAATTTTTTATTTGTTGTTTTCAATAGAATTATTGTGAGAAAATTTTTGTTTTATTTATTGTAGTACATGGAAGTCGCTTTCGTGATTACCAAAGAATATTTTTAACAATTTTCGTATTTTGTAAGTAATTTTAAATTATGTGCTATAGAACTAGTTACAAAAAAAGTCCGTTTACTGTACTTTTATAAATTTTATAGTGAATCCAAAGAGTTGCACAACCTAAGACAGTTTCTGATGCAATAAGTGAGATTTTCTAACATTTAATTGAGTTTTTAAATTACAATTTGCCAATATTTATCCGCTTTTTCCAAATTAAAAAAGTCTCCCTTTACGTCTTTTTCAGTGTTCGTGTTAATCTGTTTGAAATTTCATTTTATTGGAGAATTTGTAAAATTTATGAACTTTCCTACATTATTATTGTATTTTGATTTGATGCAAAGTTGTTAAATTCTTGACGGAAAAAAATTCATCGGATCACATTGGACCCGTACGAGCACTTGAATTTTTCATCTTTTCAACAACCGTTTATTTTACATCTTTACGTGTTCGCTCTATTTCTTTCATGGAATTCAATTTTACCTCCCCGAAAGTGAACGATTGCACGAGAAGGAAAATTCGAATCATTTGTTAAAACAATAACAGGTATTTGGGGCGTGATTTCTACCAGTGATGAATAAAACAATTAATTTGGTGGTGTATTTCCTGGTTGATCTCATACTGTTATACCATATAAAAATAAATTGCCTGTGAGAAATAACGAAAAACTTTCAGCCATAAATTAAAAATTCAATTCAAAAAAAAGAAACTGTCGGTTTTTAATTGAAATTATCCTACACAGACGCAGATATGGCCCGGTTTTAATATACAAAATATTCAGATAGAATTCCGAATCTCATGTTGATGATAATCATCAACATTATTATTATAATCAAGAACTGGTCCTCTATCTCTTTCCTTCTGTATAATAAACTATATTTTAATTACAAATCCAGTCGCCATGATACGCGAGCATCTGCCCAACGTCGCCTATTCGTAGATTACTATAAATCACTACCATGGATACGCAATGGTCGGATAATTGGTGCCCCTGTTGCGATTCCATAAATTATTCAACACGAAAATTTTGTTGGATTATTTTTAATATTAAAAGAAACACCTACATTTTTTTATGGAAGATAATGACTTTCGGAATTAAAATTTTAGCGATATTCAATGGAAATTTTCGAGTTAGTTGAAACTATTTCCAACCAAAATATCCATTTATCTAATCTTATGAGAATTCTATAGAATAAATGATTCTATTTTAATGAAAAGCGTTGCTTTTCAAAATCGTAATTCTTTTAGGATTTGACTGGAAACTGTCGCTTGTGTGTGTCCATACATTTAAAAGATAAATGCACAGTTTGGACAATTTTCTCTAAAGATAACCGGATTCAATTCCATTTAAAATCGCTTCAAAATAGATTTAGTTTTGTTAACAAATGAACAACTGAATAGAGACAGATTATCGGAAATTTATAAGAAATCTTAACAACAACAACAACAACAAAAAAAGACAAGCTCTGGCGACTTTGTTGTGTTACACATTCGCTATGTTTTCCGCTCGTTGAACTTCCTGTCGAACGAACAATAATTCCCTACCATTCTCTATCTATCTCTCTCAATGCAAAAGGTAACAGGTGTGTCTACTACATAGGAGATACATTTTTTAATCAATTCTCCCACATTTGGATTTACAAATTCGTTTAAAGTGTTAACTGTTAAATTGAACATAAAATTGCTAGAACATAAATTCAAAATGGAATCGTACAGAGGATGTGGTAATTTGTATTTATGAACCATAATCTATGGAATAAATTGGTGCAACCGTTCGCGAAATTTTACACACAATAAGCGATGCTAAAACGAATTTATAGCGATCCGAATTCGGCTTGACTCTGCCTCTCGCATGTAAACGACACGTGTTGAAGATCCACGCCCTCCAACCTTTCGATATGGGGCCTCTCATAAAAAAAAACGTACTCTTAAACAATTAGCAGGTGTCTCGTTCTCATCTTCCATCAGTTTAAGCGATCTGCCAGAGAGTACAAAATCGTCGGATCCTCCGATTTGGCGTTGCTTGCTCTAAAACCGCTGACGAACTGCTAGTAAGCTATGCAAAGTGGAAACTCGATTTTTGGCACATACAGTAGGCTATTCTCAAGTTTAAGGCAGAAAATGGTGGTTGAAGTCCACCCTGTATTTTTTTTTTTCAAAATATCCTCAAAACTTTCTTTTCAATGATTAAAAAACTGATAGTTGCTTTTAAGGACTATCAAATGATGAAAGCTAATTTTCTATATCTGACTTGGTGTTGGACCTATATTGAATCTGCATTTTTTCTATTTGTCACCCTTTCAGTCCCATAATTAACCCTATCAAAATTATAATTTGTATATAAGTAGTAAATTATAAAGAAAAGTTACCTGGTTTTGATTTTTCTTTTAATTCTCAATAATTGAGGGTGTAATTCTTATCAAGGGTTGTAATTTTGTGGTTGAGTTGTAAGAAAACGTATTGTCACTTTCAAGTAATATGCGTTAACCTTTGATTAACCTATGTTGCGAGTTTCCACCTCGTGTCAGTTATAATCTAAAAATTGCTGGTTTTTAATTGTTCAACATCTACATTTCTCCAAGTGTATTCCTCACAATTTTCAAGATCTGTCCAGATAAACTAGCCAAGAAAGTTAGATTGATGCATGCAGGTATCTCTTGTATGGAACATTTGTCTCGATAGTGATCTTGATGTGAGCGGCCACCCTTAAATCCTCCTTGACTCCGTTTGTTTTTATTTGTTATTCAACAATCATGGAATAAATCTATGCACTTTTTCCTTGTCTTTAATTCTACTGTATCCTTGTCGGTTTGTGTGAAGATTGAGTTTGCGGTCGAAATTGCTATTATTTTTCCATCAAAGTGTTCTCTATACCACAACAGTACTTATCGAATTTCGTAATGTATTCAATATAAACTAAATCGATTAATGATCCGCGAAATCGTTTTGTTTTTGTTAAGCGAATCGTGTTGCAGACAATTTGGTGCGTGTATCCGTTGGTTGCATTTTTATTTTTATTGTATTTTTATTGAGATCGAATGAAAACAGAACAATTACGAGGCAACGATGTTGTTGATGAGGAGATTATTGAATAAATTCTGATGCCTGTTTTAACCGTTATAATTTAATTGGTTCGGTTTTTAACCGGTTTCTCATTTACACCAAAATAAAAACGAATCGATTTTATCAAGCCGACACTTTTCGGGAAAAACTCTCGGTTCACTTTCCCTTTCCTCTTGTCAATAAAGCAAGACTTAAAAGAGGTGATGTGATCGCTAGATGACCACCAGGCTTTTGTGAGTTGGCAAAATCTTTTAAAAAGGTGGTAAACAGATCAATACAACGTTAAAATAGTAACAGGTCAGGTTTTGTGCACAAATTTGACTCCTTGGCGGGCGCCAAAAAATGACTTGCATAAAGCCAACGTTACTGCATAGCAAATATTCTTAAATAATGCATACAGAGAAAAATCCCCTTACTATACAAAGATCAGATGATGCAACTATAAAGTGAAGATGAGAATACAAACGTATCCCATACTGAATAATAATTTGCAAGACTTCTTTGAATAATAAACAAGACACCGCGTAATAGTACGCCGCCTGTTGCATAACACAAAAAGAAACGGGCAAAATATTTATTTTTCATCCGAACAACAACAAATTGGCAACTTATAAAAAACGGTTTAATTGTTGTCTACAGCACACATATTTATTGGGAGATAATTGAAGTAGATAAAGTTTAATAAAAACGATTACCAACTATCAAGTAGTTAATACGAAACGAAAATAAACTAAAAGTAATAACCACCTCCTGTAGCTTAAATACTGTTGCATGCTGCAGCAACAGGAATCTGTTATTTTTTTCTTCGTCGAAAATAAAATAAAATACAGAACGTTACCGTGGTCGGTATACATTTATCGTTATTTCCAATGAAAAATTTCCCCATAAAAAACTTAATTAATAAAGACCAGTTTTTCAAGATGGATTTTTTTATGTCTTTATATATTCGAATGCTGTCGCATCATTATTATAAAAATTAAAGGCAGGTGTTTGTGGTTATATTTAGACGAAGTACAACTCATTTTTTTTTTGTTCATTGTTGTTCTGTTTTGAGTCGTATATATTTGGTTTTTCTCGCCTGACAGACTATACACAATTTCCGACTTTCCACTGGGTGGTGTTTTACAAAAGCTAAATTAGACACAATATGATTGTGGCAGGATTTTCTCTGCTCTATGGATGTTCGTGTTTTTTTTTTGCAGTTCTTTTTTGAATTCCTCACATTGGCCGTTTTGAATTACAAATGTTTTGTGTGGAGAATTTGAATTGCAAACAACGATCCGCGTCATATCCTGGCTTATTGCAGAAGGGGTGGTCGTTACAGAAAGACGAAATTAATTACGTAGAAATAATTGTATTGGCGCCGATTTAATCACATGTAAAAATCCTACTACTTACTTCTTGTCGGTGTTGAGGAAAGTGTCGAATTCCACAGACATCTTACAACAGAGCGCCTTCCTGTTGTGTGATGACGAACAGTTGGTATTGATCATGTGGCCATCTGGAAAACAGTCACATTCACTTGTTATTATGGGTTAATTCCTATACAAATTTTTTTTGTTTGGGTAGGTTTACAAAAAATCGATCTCGAAAAAAAATTGTCTGATTCAAACAAATGACAATGACCTTAAATGCATTGAGAATACGTAATTATTCTAGAATTCATACAATAGAAGAATCATATTTTATTCCAATTTTTTTCTTTGTTTTGTGTATAAATACAATAATTACTGCGGCTTATATGAAAGATACATACAACAACAACACAAAGTGCGTGATTTATAATGGAATAAACGGCGTAACTGAAGCATAAAGTAAGAAGCACCTGCATAATATCAGTTCCACTACGATAGACAACTACCAACAACAGGAAACTATAAACTGTATTCTCTACAAAAATGATTAAAATAATACTCATACGTACTTGTCTTCATTTGGAATTCAGGATCATCTGTATCGGTAAAGAACCACGTCTAGAAACAACAACAATATAGAAATTTTGTAATTAACTTTAGAGTGAAATTGATGAATTGTTTAATTATAAAATAGACACTTATTGGTTAGAATGAGACACAAAAACGAAACGAAATAAAAAAAAGAAAGGGTTTAATGGATAGTGTCCGACCTTAATTATGTGCGGTTTTGAATTCATTAAATTGTGCACTGTGGGACATATTTTTCGTTTTGCATGACTAAAGTGGATCGTAGTGTTTCCGGTCTGTTGACATTACATGTGTAATTTCCTATATTGATGACACACAGGACGTTATGAATTAAATAACTAACTATTTGCGACCAAGATCAATACACCAACTAGTCTCGGCGTTAATGCATTGTTCAACACACTCTTTAAAACCCTTGGCGATCAAAAATTTGAAATGCGTCATGTTTAAACTAGACATAGTGATGCCGGGAGACATCTCTCGTCTATTAACAGGGGTCTGTCGTCTTGATTTTTGTTAGAAAATTACTATATCGTCTCGATTTGTTTCGTGGAGACATGACGATAGACAAGCTTCTCTCGTCTCGATTGTGCAATCTCTCGTCTCGTATTACTTCCCAACTAGCAACACTATTTACATATGTTACGGCTAATTTAGTAGTATTGAAGTAGCCAGTTATTTGACGAAACTGTGCATAAAGGCCGCTTTGTAAATATCATTTTTATCGATAAACGTTGTAGAAATAAATTCAATTGTCCTTGCCAAAAATTCTACTTCTGGACCTAATTAAATTTAGATCCTATGTAATTATTTAACATGTTGGCTGGACTTTTCTTTTCGTATTTTTCTGTTTCTTGTTATGTATACCTATGTGTAATAAAACTCAACCAAAAACGCCTACTGAGAAGCACGTGTATGTAAATTAATCCGTAATGTTAAAAATTCTAAGACTTTTTGTATTGATGCACACGAAATTAATTCGTTTTTTGATACTTTTCAATTCCATAACAATTTTGATTTTTCAAAGACACACATCGAGAGCCTAGACGAGAGAAGAGACTCTCTCGCCTCGTAGGCATCAATATGTGACAAGCAAACTACATTGTACAAATTTTTACTCCATACCAGTGATTCTCAACCTTTTTTTTGGTTGCGGTACACTTTCAATATTTTCAAAATTTGGCCGCACTAACAAAAACAATAAAATAAGCCTAAAAATAATTTGCATTTCCAAAATTTGGCGGTACACAAAAGTACTGCGGCACAGTGGTTGAGAATCACTGCTCTAGTGTTTTGCAAACAATTCTCTGGAGTTTTCCCAGCAATTCTCTAATGTTTTACAAACAATTCTCTGGTGTTTTGCAAACACTTCTCGAATGTTTTGCAAACAGTTCTCTGAAGCTTTGCAGACAACTCTCTATAACTTTTCAGACAATTCTCTAGTGTTTTTCAAACAATTTTCTGGTGATTGGCAGACAATTCTCTAGAGTTTTGCAGACAATTCTCATTTAAAAATAAATAAGAATAATTTGCATTTCTAAAATTTGGCGGCACACTTCAAGAATTTGGCGATACCACAAAAGTGCCGCGGCACAGTAGTCGAGAATCATTGCTCCACACAAACTACATTCTCGGAGCTGATTAGCGCTCCCTATGATCGATCGTGTAACATTTCCGATGACCAAGATAATGCTTAGTATTTGCCTGATTTCAATGTTTTCCTTCGAAAAAAATTACTGTTGTTAGCAGGGCCGGATTGATGATGTGAAACAGCCCGGGCGTTTAACAGTCAACAACGGCCTATGATACCTTTTAAAGTTCAAAATATCCATATTCCAATGGCAATAAATACAGGGTGATACTAGGTGGATAGAAAGAATTTCGTTACCGTTCCTTATTAAATGATTTTTCATGAGTCAAAATAAGATGGAAAGCCAAAATTATTCGATAAGATAGAGTTGTAAATCTCACTCACCCTTAATCATCTTTGGAACGGCATCTATAGCCGGGTCCAGACGAGAGCAAGTACAACCTGAGCACGCACACGTAAGTCGAACACGCATATGTATTTGCTCGTTGTGTGCGTAAACAGGAATGTAGTGTGTTAGGTGTGCGTTTTATATTTAGTGTTCGTACTGCTCCAGTTGTATGTGGACCATTAACAATATGAAACTAATACGAAAAGCGTCCAGACAGAGCAAGTCGAAACACACACAAGGCGCGCATTTCCTTTGAGCAATTCCAAAAAACCGACAGCCGCCGGCTCAGGTTGTTTGTGTGCGCTCGCGTTCGTGTTACCGTCCACACTTGAGCATTTATGTGTGCTCACCTTGTTTGTGTGTGCTCATTGCTCTCGTCTGGAACCGGCTTATTGTGGTATGTAAAAATTTATACCTATGCCAAACATCTGCCATCTAGGTTGCGAGTATAATGATTTTCTTCGACATAGCATGATTGATGCAGACCAGTAACGTGACGGAGAAGGACACATATTGAACAAAGAATTTTGAAATATCCTAGTAAACGACTAGAATTGTTAATTGTTACTCTTTTTTTGTTTACATCAATCTATTATAATGTCTTGAGCATTATTTACGTTTAAATAAATACAAAATTAATAAAAAATAATGAAAAAATAAAATAAAAAAATTAACAATCCTAGTCGTTTAGTCGTTTTCCAATATGTTTTATTAGCTGATATCAACCATGTCGGAGGGAATGATTACAGTCACAATGAGGGTCGCAGATGTTTGGCATGTCATTTACGAATATATTCCAAAATTCTTTGTACTTCTCAGACACGTTACTGCCCCGTATAAATCGTGCTATGTTGGAGAAAATCATTATAGTTTGGCATGTGTTAGGCAAGTTCTTACGACAACGGGTGTCGTTCCAAAAGAGAAAGTCTATTTTATTATTAATTTTTTTCTATTCTCTCTATTTTGTTTTAACAGTGGGCGGTAACGAAATTCTTCCTGGGCACCTAGATTGTTTGCCCAGCCTGTATGTACTGCATTTGAAACAGTAACAGACTGTGTTGCAAACAGTTTACTTCAAATTTCAATATAAAATTGACTTTACAAGGCCCCGGCAGATCGGGCGAGGCTCGATCGGTCGATATATCAGTCCGGCCCTGATTGTTAGGTATCTCAAACTTTACATCACCCAAAATTTTGAAAATATCGCTTTCTTTTCAGTAAATGCTGAAAGATTTGGAGTTTTACAGACATAGTGCCACAATTGCGTCTTGCAATTGTACGTTTATCAATACAAATCCACTTCGACCGAAATTAAAACAACTCAGCCCTTATACAGTCAAACATATAGGGGTAGTTTTCCCGCCGATTCAGCATTGTTTTAACAACTAAAAACCCCTATATCGAGTTACAGTTTTTGTTTGAAATTGATGGAAAAGGTTAATAGCATCAATTTGACCCGCATATTATGTGTGTATTGTTGGACGTTCTTTTTTTTTCCAATAATGTAAGCAAAAAAAAACAGCCACCACCTGAACTTTCTTTCATTTTGAGTTTCTTCCCTCGTTCGTATTTGTATTTATTTATGTGCATGTTGATATATCAACGTGGGAAATATGAGGACTCGTTCGCGTTTTGTTTAAATATTGAATACACAAGGTGTTTTTTTTTTAATAAACTTAGATAGTTGTTAATGATGGTGGTTTGTTGATAATTAAGAATTCTCATTATGGTACTTTTTGTGTGTTTCTTTCTCTCCATCTCGAGTGATTCGGTTTTTTTTCTCGTCCTCTCGACCAACAGCTTCTGGTGTTTGTACAATAGAGTGTGTATTTTTATTTAACCATCATCTGGAGTCTGTCTTTTTCAACAAATAACGTCAAGAAACGCCAATATTTTCGATTTTTCAAAAGAAAAACACCATTTGTTGATCTATTTATTTTCCTCTATCAGAAAGTCAATGAGTTGTCGTTATCAGTGTGTTGGTTTCCCAACAATGGCATTTTTATAAACGACCACAAAGTATGTTATTGTTGTCGTCTTTACGTTGATTTTGCTACACTCCTAAACGATAAAACCGTCATTCAAAACCCTAAACACAAACAAACAAAATGTTTACACAAACATTGCCAACATTTCGCTACTAAAAGTGATTCAATTAAAACGATTTTTATCAACAATTTTAACTATTATTTTATCGTAAATTGGGGCGGAAAAAGAAAACTAAGAATACCCGTGGGAGTATTTTGTAATGGTAGATTTTGTTACGGTTCTATAAATCGACCAACACCACGATTTCTATTGTATGTGATTTATCGGACGAGTGGCCGCGACAGTTCCCACGGGGGTGGCACGTGTCCCAATCAACCAACACAATATTTATGTAGAAAAATATATAACAAAGCGAAACGCCACCCTTTTGTATGTACAATACACACACCAACAACCACCCCTATTTTATAATAGTCACACAACTTACCTGGGCTTTAGCTAATTGGAACCATGTCTTTAATATTACAGGTAATCGCTGTTGATGGTAGTGTTTTGTTGTTTTCACACTAATAAACACATCATCCAAATGGGTGGTTGGTGGCCGTATTGTGGCTGTTGCTGTTGATGATATTTCACTGGTTGTCATTAGGATTTCTTTGGTAATCGCATTGTTGGCAGGTAATTCGTGATTCTTCCTTGATATGCGTTGGTGGTTTTCATCCTAAATCAAATGGAAATTTTCGTTAGGAAATCTATAATTTTCGGAATTCCGAAACGTTAAAGATAACGCATTTTTTTCGGCATTCCATTGTATAGAGTTCAGTAGTCGGTGTTGGTCGGCTTTTAAAAGGATGTCACTTTATAAATTATAGAAACGATCCGTATAATACACACAGATAAAACAAACTTAGTCTAGAATTCCTCAAAGTTACACTATTTCACTTAATCAAGCATTAAGTAAGTTTATCATGAGAAGAATTTGAGTTGGAAGACTACTAGAAATCGATCATTCAGAGAATTCATTGGTTTGGAAAGTGATTAGTAGCAGAGCTTTGATTTGCATTCGACAATGTTGGCAAACTTTTCTAACACTTTTTTTTGTTTAAACTCAACACTGTTTGCAACCATCAGGAACGTTGCCAAGACTGTTATTCCAACAAAATCAAAACAACACGATTAATGTAAAAAGAGGGAAATCCTGTAATAGGGGACAGAGAATTTTTGCATATAATCGCCCAATAATTACCCACCGCTTTATCATCATTCGAATAGATCAGAAAAGACAAATTTGTTGATTTTGCACCGTTTCGCCCTTGCTAGGGATAAGGGTCCGATGTTAGAAGCGGAAATGCAAGTTGTTCTAAATCAAGAAAGATTGCCTTCATTAAAACTACTGTACTTAAAAATGCGGTATTATTTCCCCAATAAAACAAATTGAATCAAGCTTCTTTCTGTGACACATAAATTGGATAATTATGTAATAAATAATGGACGACAAGAAGTTCGTTAAAATTGTGATATTTTGACATGATAATAATCAATGATTAATTGGACAGGATGGAAATAAAAGTTTTTAATAAAAACAAAAAATCTCGTACAATTCAATTCCAATGGAAATCCTTTAATTATCTAACATTAATTTGAAAAATTCACACACGTTTTTTTTTGTACAATAGACAATTCTCTTTGTAATTATAGATTTCCTGTATTTTTTATTACATTTTTCCTGTGTAACTTGTTTGAAATAATAATAGTGGTAGTGACGATTGCAACAAGTGGCCGAAATTTTGCCCAATTTGGCGATTGGGTGGGTGGATGTTTTGCATGCAAAAAATTTTTTCCACAACTTACCAAAACATTGTAAGCATCATGTGATAATAATTGATATAATTGTAGTGTTGTGTAAATTAAAAGGGCAGCAATTGTTAAAGTCTGTAACACTCTTCGTAATCGAATATTCATATTGGGAGTGAAGAAATGTTGTTGTTGTTGTTGTTGGGCAGGTAGAATCACCTCTTCACTAGGCCACGACATGAGATTTTCACAAAACAACCACTGAACATAATACGTTTTGTTTACGAAAACAATTATTAGCGTAATCTATTTAAATTGATGACAACAGCTAAACAACTAGCCTCAAGAAGACGCAACAAACAACTGATGATTGCGGGCACCATGTTGTGTGAATGTTGTTTGTATTTTGTAGTGTCAGTTCCCCTCTACTAGAAACAGACCAGCAAACAACAAAAAAAAAAACGGAACCCAAGAGCACCCACCTTTTGTGGATTAAAATGGGCAGAACGTGTCTGCTAGTGGAGTGGGATCCAAACACTAGAACCGAAGAAATCCGAGAATTAATTTCGGATTTCGCGGCCAA
Source organism: Epicauta chinensis (assembly GCA_021725515.1). Taxonomy (NCBI): domain Eukaryota; kingdom Metazoa; phylum Arthropoda; class Insecta; order Coleoptera; family Meloidae; genus Epicauta; species Epicauta chinensis. The sequence goes on from JAEDXX010000274.1 coordinate 27,458, forward strand.
AATCTTTTGAATTCGAAGGCGGTGCAGTGTTGCCAGCTTTACCGAGATTTCACTAAATCTACATATTTTGGTATTGATTTTTCAATATTAACTCTGAAATTCGATAATTTATATGTCTTTAGAGATTCTAAAATTTCTTTTAATTCGATTTTCAGTTTAATACAATAGAGAATTTTAATTTTGGGGCTATTTTTTCGTTGCAAAGGTTAATCACGGTGCTCTCATTTGAAATTTTATACTTAATTTTTGGATGGAGTATACTTTTGAATTTAAGGGTAGGGAAGTTTAGACAGTGGCGTCCATTATTCTGTTTTGTGACTTCCATCTGAAGTGTTCGTTTTATCATCATGTCGTCAAAGAAGGCGATTAGAATTAAAAGGAAAATAATACACAGCCAAATCCAATAAATGAGTGCCAACATATTGCAATTCATGAGGCAAGAAGCTGAAAATGCATAGCTTGAATAATCCCCTGCAAAATTATAAAGAGACACTTTTAGTTGCTTCTAAAATAAGTGAAAACAGATATCGACGTATTCAAAAGGAAGCCAATGACGTAGGGGGTGGGAAAGCACTGTGCTTTTCTTCTCCAAGAAAAAGCAGATCCCGGAGCCAAGAAAATAGTCCTAAAATCAATAGATTTTACATACAATTTACATGAAAAAATATTTTCAATGCCCCCATTTCGGAGTGAAAATGATACGCCGCTGGTAAAACTCCACGGGCAGATTTGTAAGACTCAAATTGTGACAACTCTATAATGCAAACATCCGAGAAAAAAGTTATACCTGACAGGAACGAAGTGGCAATTCTAGCTTGGCCTCTATATGCTAGGAAAAGACCAGCAAAAACTAAAGCTCATTATACAGGATGTCCCAGTTAACTCTTTCACCTGAAATATCTCGTTTGTTTGTGGATTGAAATGGAAAAGTATCTAAAGAAATTAGACTACAATGTCTGTACTTCAATTGACCGACACGATTTTCTTTTGTCGAGTGTTAGACTTACTTTTTTCTTGTTTTTTTTTCAATTTACTTTAATTACGGTTTTCATAATTGTTTATTGTAATTGTTATTTCATAATTTTCTTGCTGGAGAATGCTAGATGATTGTAAAGGTTTGAATTAAAAACAATAATGAGACACAACAGAGGGTGGTATTTTTATGGTCCAGGAATCCGTTCAAAATTCCGTAATAAGTGGCGCGTTTATTGAAGACACTTTTAATGCCTAATCTTATTAGATTCCATCATCTGATCAACCCAGCAGGAGAATTATGAAATAATAATTATAGAAAATTATGAAACTGTAACTTACGCAAAGTATTTAACAAAAAAAAGGCACAACTAGGTCCAATATTAGACAGATTTCTGGATAGACTCCCATCGGTGCCTTTCCTGAGAATGAAAAGAATCCAGACAACGTGTAAAGAAGGCAAGAATTCTGATGATTATAAATTTTAACGGTCAATTATTCTTATGTATTTACTACAGATAAATTTTCTAGAGTTGTTGATTCGGATGTACTGTTTATTAAATAGTATTGGCCTCGCAATTATTTTTAAATAAAATGAAGTAAATTTTAGGCGTAAACAATTCTGACGTCGGCTTTTATCATCAATGAATAGGGTACCGATTCCAGAGAAGTTCTAATTTTATTAAGCAGCAAATAAAATATTATTAAAAGAAAAATAGTTATTTACTGTATGTATGTACAAGACACCTTACAAAGGGACTTTACCACCGTGTGCAGTACAAGATTTTTTTCAATACTTGCCCTTAAAACTCTTTAATTTATTAATTTTTTAAATTTTCTAATACGTTATGACATTAATTATTCATTCAGTTATCAATAGTTGTTGGTTGCTTTTGGATTTCTCTAAACAACTAGCAATTGTTTTTGTTTATTTGCGGTTGATTGCTATGGCGTTGCTATGCTGTTGCTCGATGGTAAAGTGTTTACTTAAGTAAATATTTTACCGTTGAGGTGGGTAAACACTTTACCATTGAGATGGGTGCAGTACTACTTTAGCATCGGGTTTTTAGTCGATCAAGTAGGACTTTAGTAGCATTGTTGTCTAATTTCTTTAGATGCTTTCCAATTTCAGTTCACAAAGAAACGAGATATTTGAGTTGAAACAGTTAGCTGGGACATTCTGTATGTATATAGCTAGTCCGTCACTGATTTCTAATTACCGAACACGGCCAACTTTTCTCCTGTGCAAACAAAGCAAATTCTCAGTAGGCTATGATGATGTATTAGCGAGAAAAATAAGAGGAATTTTATTATTCGCGAACAGATTAATTAATATAGAAATACGACTCTTTTTATTCTTTTATTGGAACAATTAATAGGAACGCCTCAATTAGCTAAAATTAATCGTTTGACACATTTTAAGCGGTCATAGATGTGGCACATTTTCAAAATTTAAAGATTTATCTGTGAAAACAATATTAAAACCGACTTTTTTACTGATTGCCATATTGACAATAACAACTTTTATCAATCATCCAAACGCTGCGTTGTGAAACAGACAACGAATTGCACTCCGTTACTTATTGTTAGCGACAAAAATTTTAAGGAATATTTTAAAAATACAAAAAAATACCAATTATTATGAAAGCGAAGCAATTTAAAGCACATTTTTGCGTACGTCTTCAAAATGAGATTAGCAAGTGAAAAAGTGAAATTGAAATATTTTACATATGATGGAATTGTTGAACAATCAACTAAATAGATAAACAAAAAATAAAAAAATCAATCGATCTTCTTTGAACAATTTTAAATTTGCTACCTCTTTTTAGTTTATGTTGTGTCGCTAGTAGCTTCCGCCAGTCATCTTTATACCCTTTTATCTTTATATTTAGTGTTCTATGTTTATATACTAAATTCATCTACCAAAGGGTTCCTAGATTTATGTTGCCACCCTTGAATTTAGTGATTTTCTATGGATTTATAAGGTTTTGCCCACATCCCTGTTTACAACTCTGGGACTACGTACTTTGTTTAGCGAGATGTCTGTCGAATCTAGTAACCCTTTGCTCAATGAATCCACTATACCTTTCTTTTACTCAATGACGTAGAGGTAAATAGACTGCCTAAGATTTCAAGAACATGAGGACCGCATGGGTGCTTGTTCTATCATGGTTATTCCAACTGAATATGCAACGTATTTCTGTCTAGTTATTCGATCAATTGGATAGAGACAGACTGCGAAAACGCATTAGTAGAAAAGAATAAGCTGTCAAAACAGCGCCATCTGTGTTTTGTTTTATATACGTTTATGTCATCGTTACTTTTGCAATGTAAAGTCCGTTTCATGTAACTTTGTCCGTCTGAAGGCGTGGCTTGGGGTCGGTAGCATTGAAGATGAGAGAAAAAAGAGGAGAGACACTAATAATGGAGCTGTGAGAGATGAGAGATGTCTGTAAGCATATTTTATAGACTACTCCCTTCTCCAGCAGTACTCGGTGATTTGTCATGAAACAGATCATGGTTCTTTTGCTACATAAATAGGAATTTTGAACTATTTTTAATAATAATCTCCCAGAACATTTAACAGAAAATTGACAAGGAATTGGAATAAGTATATAGATCAGAACATGCAATACAGTCCCTGGTCCGTCCAAAATAGGCGTGTCTGATATACTAAATTCATCGACTAAGAAGTTCCTAGATTTAAGTTGGCACCTTTGAATTTAGTGATATTTCTAGGGATTTATTTGTTTGTGTCTATATCTCCGCTTGCAATTCTAGGAGTACGTTCTTTGAGACATCTGTCAAACCTAGTAAACATTTGACTTGTGAATTTAGTATATAGGATGTCCCAGCTAATTGTAAGTGTTGTTTGTTAATTGAAATGGAAAAGTATCTAAAGAAATTAGACTACAATGTCTACACTTCAATTGAATATTTTCCTTTTAAAAACTTCTCATTTGCTGCTAAAAAAAAAGAACTTCTCTGGGATCAATAACTTATTCATTGATACAAGAAAGCCTACGTCAGAATTGTTTACGATACTTGTAAAATGAATGTCATGTTTACAAGCTTTTATTTAAAAACAATTGCAAGTCCACTAGTATTTATAAAACGTACATTCATGTAATCAACTTTAGAAATTTGATCTGCTGTAAGAATAATTATTCTTATGCTATTAACAACAAATATTGTTTACTCGATTGTACTGTTTATAAATACTATTGGCCTTGCAATTGTTTTTAAATAAAATTTTGTAAACAGCGGTAACAATGACATTCACATTGCAAACAACATAAACAATTCTGAAGTCGGCTCTTTTCATCAATGAATAGGTTATTGATCTTAGAGAAGTTCTAATTTCTTTTTGAGCATCAAATGAGAAGTTTTTAAAAGAAAAATATTATTTTCATATCAAATTCATTCACAGGTAATTGGTTTCCTAATACTGAGTAATCTTCGAGATTTTATACGAAGTTTTGGCATTTCCAAAATAGCTAGGAAGAAAATTGTATCGGTCAATCGAAGTATAGACATTGTAGTCTGATTTCTTTAGATACTTGTCCATTTCAATTCACAAAAAAACGAAATATTTGTGGTGGAACACTTAGCTGGGACATGCTATATATCCAACTTTATTAACGTGCAATTTAAATTTTAGCGCGCAGTTGTCATCTGTTCGCGAGAGGTCGCTTATGTTTAAATTAATTTCCATGGCATGACAATCCCCGCCCTCTTTCGTCACATTTATCATATACATAATTGGAGTGATAATATAATTTTTTTTTAATTTAAAATAACAACACATTAGAGGTAAATATTAGAATAAATTATAAATGAAATCAATCAAAATTCATTGAAAGAATTTCATGATCATTATAAATAGATTTTTGCTAATTGATAACAAACTGTGAGGTTAGGTTTTCAACGCGGTGTTCCCGATCAAAATGGCTGCAGTAAAAACTGAATTTGAAGATCCAGAGAAGAATAACGATGAGAATGATGAAGAAGAAGAGATTGTAGCTGATGGTGTTGGAGAAGAGGCCAAGAAGAAAAAAAAGAAAAAGAAGAAGAAGAAGGCAGCAACGGCGGCAACAGAATCGATAGGTGGCGTATTTTATCATCCTAATTAATAAGTACTTATTTAATTTTCTGGATATTATAGATAGTGAACGTGTTAATAATGATGAGACAACACAAGAGAATGCATCAGAAAATAAAGATGGTAATGATGAAGAAAAGAAGAAGAAGAAACGTAATCGCCGAAAAGGTGGTGGAGGTGGCGGTGGTGGTGGTGGTGGTACTACAAAAATAACACAAACAAATCCACCTACAATACCAATAGTAGAGCTATTCACCGATCAAATATTTCCAATTGGTGAAATCCAAGAATATCCTATAAAACAAGACGATCGTACCGCTAAAGATCGTTTCACATCAGAAGAGAAACGTGCATTGGATCGTATGCATAATGATATTTATAACGAAGTTAGATTGGCTGCTGAAGCTCATCGTCAAGTAAAACACCTTAAACTATTACTATTATCAACAATTTTTGATACATTTTATTCGATTAATAGACACGTCAATATATTCAGAAATGGGTGAAGCCGGGTATGACAATGATTGAAATTTGTGAAGAATTGGAGAATACAGCTCGTAAATTAATTGGCGAGAATGGTTTAAAAGCTGGCTTAGCATTTCCTACTGGCTGTTCAAGGAATCATTGTGCTGCCCATTATACACCGAATGCCGGTGATAAAACTGTTCTAGAGTATGATGATGTTGTTAAAATTGATTTTGGTACACATATAAATGGACGTATAATTGATTGTGCATTTACATTAACATTTAATCAAAAATATGATAAATTAGTTGAGGCTGTACGTGATGCAACAAATACAGGTATTAAATGTGCTGGTATTGATGTACAATTATGTGAAATTGGTGCTGCAATACAAGAAGTTATGGAATCATATGAGATCGAATTAGATGGTAAAACGTTTCCGATCAAATCGATACGTAATTTAAATGGACATTCGATTTCACCTTATCGTAAATAATTGAAACATTTTTTTTTGTTATGTAGATTTTTTTATAAATTAAATATGTGATAAATTTATAGGAATTCATGCTGGTAAAACTGTACCAATTGTAAAAGGTGGTGAAGCTACAGTTATGGAAGAGAATGAATTCTATGCAATCGAAACATTCGGTTCAACTGGTCGTGGTATTGTCCATGATGATATGGATTGTTCACATTATATGAAGAATTTCGATTCGTCCTATGTACCATTACGGTAATTTTAGTTATACAAATATTTGGAACATAGCTTAACCACAGACTCCTGTGATAAAAATAGGACCATTTAACCTAATTTACTTATATTCAAAATCGTCTACTTAGGGAGGGGATACGTTTAAATAACTCGAAATTTTTTAAATTTTTTCAAATGCATTTGTCACCAATCGCTTCGAAATAGTATATTAAAGAACAAGTGTCAGAAATCGTCTATTATTGCGGAGCCGCGAGTTTTCTAAAGGACGAGTGCAATATACGACTTCTGACACGAGTTTTTTATACTATTTTTTCTATTTTGCCTATTTTGTGCCCTTTTTTACAAAAAAAATTGCGAGATTTGATATTTAGGGAAATTGGTGGGAGTTGGTGTTACTAAAAAAAAACAATTGAACATTCAGCTAGGAAACTTCAATTGTTTTATTTTTCACTCTTAGTCAATTGTTTTTTTCGCCATATTGCTTATTTAACAATGAGTGAAGAATTTTCATGTACTCCACCTGAAATAAGGGAAATTGCTGAAAATGCAGGAAGCAATTTACTACCCGATAAATCCAAAGATCAGTACGAAAAACGGTATATTAAGTATCTTGTTTTTATGATTTTTGACAGTTGTCAAAATCAATGAAAATGTTACCAACCTAGTGGAAAAAAAATTCCTACATTTTACTTTTCAGCACTAGTATCGAAATGAGCTCATTTCGATACAGTAGCGAGTTTAATAATAGCGCTATTATTGACGCAAAATAGAAAAACATATTTAAGCTCTAGTATTGTTTTATTGCAAAAAAGTTATAAGGAAATGGCAAAAAATTATGTGTTGCTTCCGTCACCTCTAAAGTATGCAATTTTAATTTTTTTTCACATACAGGACATACAAGCCCTTAAATTTTAACCCTTCTTGATCTAAAATGACAACTATGGACTATAAAGTGATAGTTACTTCCAGTGAGGGGGTTGCTGAAATCTTCAATATTTGTTGAAGAAATATTTCAAAAAAGTATTGACTGTATACATAAAAGCGATTTACCACTCACTCACGGACATCACGATATCTCCGAAACTATCCGTCTGATAAACTTTAAATTTGGCACATATATTCATTTGATTCTGTAAATGCTCACTAAGAAAGGATTTTTGAAAATGTGCCCTCTAACGGGGTTGAAAAGGGCATTAAAATTTCAATACATTGAATACAGCTGACATTCACCTGTCACTTAAAATTGCAACGTTGTCAGGTTCATTGCGACGTTGATATGTGTTTTTTTTTTTGTATTATATACCTATATGGAAATGAAATAGTAACAGATAACAACATATTATCCCCGTTTTCCAATTACGCCACAAAAGCGCATTATGCGGCATAATGCCCACCATTGAGTGTTCCAACTACCGCAACGCATCGCACAATCGGGCATTCGAAATACCTGTGCTGTGATGTTATGCGCATCTTAAAACTTGAATTAAATAAAATTAAGAACTAATTAAGCTGTACAATTAGTAGACAATTAATTAAACGGTTGTCAGTTACCTGTATATAATTAAATTCCTTGTATATAATTTACAATTTATTTTTTGTTTACAAGAACGAGGTACATTTTAAAAATAATCTGTTCCTATTATGGCTCGCATAATGCGGCATTAAGGCGCACTGTGCTTGATAATTGGAAAACGGGGTATGTGACGTCTTTATAATCTACGCGGGCAAATTCGTAGGGGTACAGCTAGTGTTTGTATAAAATGTATTTTATAATTAAGACAGTTTCTTCAGAAACATTTTTTGTATCTTTGCAAGCCTTAATAACTATAATTTGTAGGAAAAGTTTAGGCATAATCTAAGGAGCCCGAATATTTGCTGTTGAACGTTAAATCTGGCGTTTGTTACTGTAATTCATTGTCTAGTAAATTACGTAATTAATTCTTTTTTGTTGCCTTTATTAGTGATAATCGCGGCTCCACTTATCTATGATAAACAAACTAATATGTTGCTGGTTGTTAGCTTTCACGAGAGAAATGGTCGACAAAGTGTAACAGTATACCGATAAAGGTTTCCTAAACCTCAAATATTTTCAAGAATTGAGACAATCCGCGTAATTCGCGATTCACAAATCTCACAGAGTTACCAAAACACAATCACACACATCACTTACGAAATGTGCAAGTACTCTTAACAACAGATTCAGTATCTCGTTCAAGATTTTAGAGACTCATTTATATAGAAAAGGTGTAGATATTTAATTGCACAATAATATTTTGTTCAAGTAATTGTATTTTTAGCAGGAGTTTAGAATGTATGGACTGGAATAATTGCTTTACATCTTGGGTAGAATGGTGAAGCATATTTAAGTTTCTTACTATAGAATTTGCTATTACATCTTATAAGTTGCATGTGATCTTTGAATGATAAAGCACCTTCTCATTGTACTTTAAATTTTCAAAATCACCTAATAAATTGACAGAGAAACTGATGATTCTGTAGATTGACTGCCTCATGCACTTGATCTGAACATTTGTGGGGAATGTGACATAAGAGCAAGTTGTATTTTAATAATTCAAAATGCCGCGGAAATAATTAAAAATAATCGACAAATGTTGCAGAGAATACAGCTAAATTTCCTAACGAGGATCAATCTGTTTGTACTTGACCATCGGGGCCATATTGAACATTTCATGTAAATTAATTTGAGTTAGTTATTTAAGTTGTCATTACTTCTGTTTTCTTTATGATCATTTTATTTCTTATATTTCATGTGAGGCTAAATCTTTAAGAGTTGTACAAAATTATAAAGACACAAAGTATTACAGCAGAAAATATCTTTTTGGACGTTATCTCAAAATGTATCTTTAACACACTACCTTACTAAAAATTATAAATATCGAACTAGTCTACTATTTTTATGAGCAAAATAAATTTTTTCCTAAGAAACTTAACGAAACGATTTTGTATATAGATAAAAAGTATTTAATGGTACTATCTTTATGAAAGGCGTTTATGGTTAAGCTATCTCTCAATCTTTCGGAGACTGTCTATATATTGTAAAATTAATATATTGATAAATTTTCTTGATATTTCAGTTTACAATCATCGAAATCGTTATTAAATCTAATTAATAAAAATTTTGGTACATTAGCATTTTGTAAACGTTGGTTAGATCGTGCTGGTGCAACTAAATATCAAATGGCATTAAAAGATTTATGTGATAAGGGTGTTGTTGATGCTTATCCACCATTATGTGATATTAAAGGTTGTTATACAGCACAATTTGAACATACAATAATGTTACGTCCAACATGTAAAGAAGTCGTATCAAGGGGCGATGATTATTGAGTGTTGTTTATTCTTTTTTCATCATTTTTTCAGTTGAATAAATTTAATCAAAAAAAATGAAGATATAGATGTTGACTTGTTTTGCAACCTATAGTAAATCCTACTAATCCAGTTACTTTCAACCTACGGTCCACATTTTCTGCAAAAACTGAATTTTGCTACGTTTTAACATCGACATTTAGCATTGGCTCTGAACGGCTGATTAGATTTTTTTTCGGGTACGGAGTCATTTGCTACCCTTTGATTAAACCTTATGAAAAAATTCTCTTATAACTTTCACATGTTATATTTGTTACATATCTGAAATGAACCAGAAATCCCAATAATAATCGACAACAGTTACAATGTTTTCTATTAACCCTTTGAGGGTGTAATGCTTATGAAAGGTTGAATTATAAGAAAACATATTGTCACAAAATCTTAATTTGTCACTTATTTTAAATAATATTGAATGTACTTTCAAATAAAATATCATTTTCTAGCCTATCATGGGGTGGTTATAATGTTAATATCAAAGGGTGGCAAATTAACATTTTGTTTTTATTTCTTACAATGCAACCCCAAACTTAGAACCCTTCATAAGTATTACACCCTCAATTATTGGAAATATCAAAAAAATGCAAAAACAGGTAGTTGTATACAAAATATCATCTTGATAGGGTTAATTATAGAGCTAAAATGGATGAAAAACTAAAAAGCAATTGCATATTATCGATTATAGCTCCAACTCCAAGCCAGATATCGAAAATCAGTTTTCACCATTTGATAGCCCTTGAAAGCAACTATCATTCAGGTTTTAAATCTTTGAAAAATAATGAGCCATTGTGGAGATATTTTGGAATAATTAATTTTGCAGGGTGAACTTCAACCACCATTTTATCCCTTAAACTTGAATATGGGCACGAATGAGAAGATACGCATCCCTTAGAATAGTTTCCTCTACCTATGTACCAAAAATCATAAAAATCGGGAGTTTCTACTTCGCGTAATTGTTAGCTAGCCTCGTGATTGCTTCCAAAAACATCGACAGATGAACGAAGCTCCTAAAATTTTACTTTCTAGGATAAGTACACTTTAAGACCAATTTTAGTAGCTAATTGTAGGAGTCTTCTGATTAATGTAATTTCACATTATAATGAAAATAAAAGAAAAGGGTTTATTTTTAGAGACCCAATCTCATGTGTAAAAAGATGTTAGTAATAAAGAGAGCAAAGGTTTTATATAACAATAGTTAGAAGTCTTCGGAACTACTGCTAAATATGAAAGACATCAATCAGTTTGAAAAATGTTATTCCTAAAGGAGTTACTTACTGATTGGGGCACCAGTTTAAAACTCTTTGGATTTGCTGCTAAATAGGTATAGAGGATTTGATTTAATTTGGAAAATGCTATTTCTAGAGGAGTTATCCATTAGGTAGTTGAAGGTGATAAATAATTGATCAATTCTATCGCAGATCACCAGACCTCGTAGGTCGTAAAAAAGTTCAGTTTTTGGAAAATTTGTTCATTAACAGTAAAAAAATTTCAGATAAGAACAATTGGCTTTAATTTTAAAAATCGAAAAATTGGTAACCATACAGTTGAATCCTGTCTAGAATCTAGAATTTTCCAAATCACCCTTTGAATTTTTTCTCAAGTTTCCAATTGTCTCCTCAGCCCCAGTCCCTTCATCTGTATTGTGCTCTTTATTTGGATAGCCGTACTTTCATTTACAATAGCTATTTACTGTACGAGGTGGTAAAGTCATACTTTATCCAATAGCAGAAGTTTGGCTCACGAGGTCGAAGGCCGAGTGAGACAAATCTGCGAGTGGATAAAGAGACTTTATCACTGTGTACAGTACAAGATTTTGTTTAATACTTGCCATTCAAACTCTTTTATTTATTTATTCATGGGTTCCATACGAATATTTTAATAATTGAAGAAGTTGTGAAAGTTGGGCGCTTGTGTTGAAACACTATATGTGGCACTTTATTGGGAGTTTTCTGACTATTATAAACTCAAACAGAAAAAATACTAGAATAGTCTTTAATGGATAAATATTCGCTTTTTTTATTATCCTTCTAGAGAAGGACGGCGAAAATAACCTTGCTTGTTGCGTTAGGTAAGCTTGTGGCTGTTCTGGTCATAATACTCCGAAAATTTAAGTCAGTATAGTTAAATACATTCTACGATTCTCAATATTCATACTATACCAGGCAACATGTTCTAATACTACATCAAAATTTTTCGAAATATTTACAGCGAATTTTCCTGTCTTTATAGTTGAATGAAAATATCGATCGATGTTTAGACATGTTTGGGAAATGCATAGATAATCAAACTTCTGGAAATAAGAAAATTTTATTTCTTGTTGTTAAGTATTGATTTATAAGTCAATCGCTTTATGATAGGCCCCAAAAAAGGGACTCGTATACCATAAATCCTACAAAATGCAACTAAATAATTTACAAGTCTCACCAAATGTGCACAAACATCTTTGCTAAAGCAGGTAGTTGGGTCGAGGGAAAAGAAATGGTTAATTCACTCTTACTTTGAGTAATCTTTCATTGATCAAAACTAATTGTAAGCAAAATAAAACAAATATTTATAAACAAATGGAAAATCTTTATGTGTTTAAAAAATAATTGTACAAATTTAATCGAGGTCTTTATTATCTGAGTCTCCATCACTATCGTCATTTGTGTTAACGATTATTTCGGGCCATTCAGATATTCTTAGAAAACCATCCTCAATTTTAGTTACATGTTGGCGACAATTACGCTTTAATTGCTCATCCATATTTTCTACTGTAGATACTTCTAATATCATTAAAGACACTACTTCTAACTGTATTATTTGACTTTCAAGCCCTTTGTTGGGACTATCATAAAGCGATAAGTCAATAATCATCAACAAGAAATAAAAGTCCTTATTTCGGGAAGGTTACTATACCTATTTGTGCCCTTTAACAGAAAATTTTTCGATTGATATTAACAAAATTTTATTTGCAATAAATACTCATGAAAATGTTCATAATGCATCACAAATCGAAAAGTAGGCCAAGTAATTCGATGTTGCATTGATTTTCTAACGTGTTACGCTGTAACATTATTATGTTAAACATATCGCACAGTTGTCCTACACGTCGGTCATGATGTATAATGTACACATGTACAGGCGCAAATGACCTGACATTTATCGGTCGTGTTGTAGGCGTGTGTGTGTGTGAAATGCTTTATTCAAACACATGAAGAGAATCGATGAAAACAATTAATCAAACTACCTTAAGACGTGTTGATTATTGTCGCTGGATAAAGTTACACACAATTTTTGTTTCATTCGTTCTTGATAAAGATAATCTTCTACCAATCGTCTACTTAGGAGATTGGCTTGTGGTGCTACCGTTGTATCTTCGAGCTCATCGATTAACATCAAAAATTGATATCTTATATGCGTTGAGAGTGCTATATACAGTACTGGCGGCGCTCCTGGGCACATAGGAGAAACGTTCGCCCCTCCCATCTGTAGCACTTGCATATGAGTTAGAAGGAGATAAAGAGAATGTAGGTGGTGAAAGAATTAAAAATGCAACCACCCACCCTTAGACCCTTGACCAAACAGGACGCTTTCGATTGTAACAAAAACTCGACAAATATCCCATATTTTAGAAATTGTCAACAACCATATGTTAGAGATTCGGTATCTTTGTCACACAGTATCCGAATTTCTGAAATTACATCCCCGATCAAACGCATCAGACAAAGAAGAGACTATTCACAAGATTGTAGGTAAATGTTTTCTTTGAAATAGAAAATATTAAAGACATGAACTGATAGCACAGTCACAGTATATATATATATATATATATATATATACAGTGTGTCCCAGGATGGAGTTGACAAGAGGGAAAAAATCTTTATTTTCAATTTTGCAAGAAAAACTCATTCTTTATAAAAAGTTCTGCTTGTCGAGAAAATGAGATTACCATAAAAAAATTCAGATCAGATTACATATCTTTATTAAATTGAGAAAAAACAAGAACTTTTCTATCTAAAATAGGTATTTTGTGCAACTATGCAGTATTTAACAAAAAAATCAAGACGGCTGATTTATTAGTTGTTATAGTAACATCTCATTCATATCAGAATTTTGATGTTGTGGTGACAATTTCAATAAAAATTTTTTCACTGATTCACTTGAAACAGTTGAATTGGGAAATTTTTCATGAACAAGATCTATTGCGTATTTAAACGATGCAGTCCCAATCCCATAACATTGTTCAAATAAATTCGTTCTTCTTTAGTCAACATTTTTTTATTCAAATTATTACCAAAACGTCATATTAATGAGATGTTACCATAACAACTAATAAATCAGCCGCCTTGATTTTTTTGTTAAATACTGCATAGTTGCACAAAATACCTATTTTAGGTACAAAAGTTTTCGGTTTTTCTTAATTTTATGAAATCATGTAATTGGATTTAAATTTTTTTTATGGTAATCTCATTTTCTCGACAAGCAGAACTTTTTATAAAGAATGACTTTTTGACGTAAAATCATAGATAAAGATTTTTTTCCTCTTGTCAACTCGATCCTGGGACACACTGTATATATATACAATATATAGTAATTGCTGATAAAGCATAATTCACTATCATCGTTCATCAATAAAACAAAAATTACTTACACTTATCGTTGCAGAAGCGACTCATAATATCTACTGTCCTTTGGAACTTGTATACCTTCGATAATATTGATCATCCCACAATAGCAAATAATGCAACAGTAAATAGAAATTTCTATACAGACTATATCGACACGAATTTTTTTGTGTCGATATAGTAATTGTAAAGTCTTTACTTTACCGTTGAATAAATACTTTACCATCGAGCAACTCCATAGAAACATCATAGCAACCAACAGCAAATAAACAAAAACAATTGCTAGTTGTTTCAAGATATCCAATAGCAACCAGCAACCATTGACAACTGTATAAATAATTAATGTCATAACTTATTAGAAAATTTAAAAAATTAAATAAATTAAAAAGAGCGTTGTATTTTTTTTAAATCAATAATCACGTGACCTGATGGTGAGGGTAGTATCTGTTGATAAAGGTTTTTGTTTTTTTTTTAATGTTTGTGTTTCCAATTATTACAAAATAGTTATTTATGTATCAAGGGCATAATAACGATGTTTATATTCGAGGGCAACAGTTTACAAATCCGAGGGCCTCCGGCCCGAGGTTTTGTAAGTTGCCCGAGATTTATAAACATCGAGTTATGCCAGAGGTTCATACAACGTTTTATTTTTCACTTGAAAATTATTTTATTTTTCACTTGAAAATTAATTACAATTAATTATTTTTGACAAAAAATGCGTATTTATAAAAACGAAGTCTACTTTGAATTTGTACGTTATTTTGTATCTAAGGCGATGAAGTCATTTATTTTTTTAATAACAAAAAGTAGAAACCCGTGTGTGATGGAAAAAGAAATTCCGAAAACAATATTAGAACGTGCATTAAAAGCTGAGGAGGAGTTACTCCCCAAAAAATCACGATCGCTTTATGAAAGAGAGCTCCAAAAATTTGAAGACTGGAGAAATAAAAATTCTGTGAAAACTGCCAGTGAGACAGTTCTAATGGCATATTTTCATGAATTGGTACGTATTGTTTAATAATCCTACTTTTATGGTCAGTTTCTTGCATGTCTTGAATATTATATTAACTTAGCATTAAAATATTTTCTTTAGATTGTTGTATTTTTTACTCATCAGCATTAATAATAACGGCGGGCGTTATCATAACGCCCGCTTATTATGCCCTAGGTTGAAATGACGGTTGTTATATATCGCGTATCCAAGATATAAACAAACAATTATATAGAAGTGAAAAATAAATTAATGTGTAGAGCTTTTTGGAAAATAGAATAAAAAGTGATCATCCCAGAATTCAAAGTAAAAAGTGCTAATAAGAGTTTTAAGGACAAGTATTGAAAAAAATATAGTACTGTCCACAGTGTTAAAGTCTCTTTATCCACTCACGGATTTGTCTCACTTGGCCTCTGACCTCGTGAGCCAAACTTCCGCTCGTGAATAAAGTATGACTTTACAGCCTTGTACAGTAAATAATTATTTTTAAATTTCTCATTTGTTATAAAAAAAAGAAAGTGCGATTCGCCCGGCGCCTCCACCATTTTACATGACGTGGACATGTGGAGGTCAATTTGATAAAAGCTGAAATTTTGGGGGATGAATTGTAACGTCTTTTGTGCGAAATTTAGCCTTTAATCCGCAATTTTGAAAAGAAAAAACATTATTTCCATATAAAGTTCTTTTACAGTTTTAAAGTTCTTTTCGTTGCAGGTGATTGGTTTCCTAATAGTGAATAAATTTCGGGAACTTTGGCTTTTCCGAAATACCTAGAAAGTAAATCGTATCCGTCAATTGAAGTATAGACATTATAGACTAATTTCTTTAGATACTTTTCCATTTCAATTCACTAGCAAACGAGATATTTGAGGTGAAACGGTTAGCTGGGATAGCCTATATGTATGTTTATAAGATAATATACAGGGTGCCAAATTCATCTAGGTACATTAGATCCTCCCACTCTTCTTCTAATGTACCTAGATGAATTTGGCACCCTGTATGTTAAAATTAATCCTATTCAATTGATGAATAAATTTGTTAATTCTGCCGATGCACTGTTATGAATTTTGTTAATTAAACTAATAAGTACGCGAGGTGGAAACTCCCGATTTTCATGATTTTTGGAACATAGGTAGAGGAAACGAATCTTCTCATTCGTGCCCATACTCAAGTTTAAGGGAGAAAATGGGGGTTGAAAATTAGTTTTTCCAAAAAAAAATAGATTGAATGATAATTGCTTTCAAGGGCTATAAAATGGTGAAAACCGATTTTCGATATCTGACTTGGAATCGGAGCTACAATCAATAATATGCATTTTTTTGGTTTTTACCCTTTTCAGCCCTACAATTAACCCTATCAAGATGATATTTTGTATGTAAGCAGCAAATTGAAAAATAAAACTTACCAGCATTTTTTGATATTCCCACTAATTGAGGTTGTAATTCTTATGAAGGGTTGTAAGAAGACTTATTGTCACAAAATGTTAATTTGCCACTTAGGTTCAATAATATGTACTTTCAAATGAAATATCATTTTCTACCCTTTGACTAACCCTTATGAAAAAATATAGGGGACGTTTTTTGAAAATTTGTACGTAAGCATATGTCCTAAAGATTATACACGAGCTTTTTTTATCACATGATCATAAATTTCGATAATCAGATAAAATTATCGTGAAGCAAAACACATTGGGAATTCCCTGACTACACATAATAAAATAATAAACAAAAACTAGAAAGTGATTTAAGAAAATTTGATTATTTTTAATGTTATTTTGTTGCAATTCATAATTTATAATAAAATCCAGACATCCAGACATGGTAGATAATTTTGAATTCATCACGTAAAGAACTGATGCTTCCTGAAAATATTCCAACAATAACGGACTTGTATAGAATTACAACTCGACCACCTACAGAGATTTATATTTACAATCAAGTTTGTTGATTTGCGGTCAGCAAGTCGATTGATTTTCTCCTGGAAATCCCTTTAAAATTTCAATAAATTTTGTTCTGATATAAAATAACGATTGAATTGCTATTGGCGACAACTTTAATGAAATTATTGCTATAAATATTTGATTTCTTTTCTAATTACAAAATAGGAAAAAAGAGAGGGTTCTCAAGGTTTATTTGTCACGTTGTTTTTGCCTTGTGGTAGTTTGTCAGTCATTTTTGGAGTTAGTAAGAATCGAGTGTTTTTATCTGGGTAATTGGCTTATTTTCTACATAAAAAAGCACTATTATAAAGCCATCAGTTAGCAGTTTAAACCTTTACGTTGCCACAAAAATAATCATTAGTCGAAACAAAATGAGTTCTATAGTTTTATTAATGTTCGCGATTGTGTTCAATTTGAATCAGATTATTTGCGAAAAATTCCAATGTACGGTTGTACCGATCGAGACCCGAGATGGTAGTTTTAGTGGTAGTTGTTGTATATTTTATAAGAATTCAAGTGATTTCAAAAACGTTACAAATACGAAAGGTACGATTTTAGAACAAATTCCTAATCAACACCGTCCACAACAAGAACCACAACGACCGAAAGAACATCACCAGAATAAATCTAGAATTGATGTTCAAGAGAAGAAGAAAAATTCGACGATTATTGAAAATCATCAGAACCGATCTGCAGTGAATTTTACAATACCGAATCGGAATTTTATTGATACACCGGATCTACAAAATTGTCCTGAAGGCCAATTAATGTCACACGATGGGAAATGTGTGGATCCTTTCTAGTTTCCATTGTTTTCCAAGATAATCACTAATGTAATTATGCTAATTAAGTTAATTAATGTTTCTCGTTGAAAAATCCCAAGTAAATAAAGCAATGGTGTTGTTATTGTTATTATTGAATAATTTTGCATAGAAATAAAGGTGAATGCATAAATCAAATAAAAATCCCGATTATTAATATTATAAATGTATATAGTTTCTAACTGTTTTGTTCCCAATACAATTTCCCAGTTATCATAAATAATGATCGATCATATTTTAACAATAAAACCGTATCTGATATCTAGCAGTAATTTGTTATGAATACTAACACAATACTACATTTTGTTGTTATTTATTCCACTATGATGATGCTGTTCGCAGCACGTTAATTTTGTTTTTAGTGAATTATTAGATGAAAAATGGTCATAAAATGACGGTGTTTTATATTGTTGCATTGGCAGTATTTTTTAAATCTAATAGAGAAACATTGTCTTTTATGATAGAAATAGATTTTGTATATCCTTGTTGGAAAACCGACTCTATTATCTATATAATAATCCAACATACAATTATGCTGCTTATATAATAATGCACGGTACTCGGTTTCGTGATGTTTTCGAATTAATCTTATAATTAGCGGAAAGATAATTCGATTTTTTTTCGAACTAAACGTTGTTTTGATCAGTGTTGGAAAAATGGCGAATGCGTTAACTCTTGAGTCGATAGAAAGTTTAAGGCTAAATAAGACAGGCGACGATCCGCTGTCGTTGAGTTGTGGCACCGTTAACATTCTTTTTTTTTACAAAAGACTGAACATTTTTACACTTTTATCTTCCATTTAAACACTTGAGTAATTATCGCAATCTAGCGAATAAAATAGAAGATTTTCATCATGTGTATTTAACGATGAGCGACGTTCCACTGTTGTTGAGTCATGCATAGGGAATGCAATCTTGAGTCGAGATCGCGAGAGATCAGACATTCGATCTCGGCATTTTCGACATCTCGAATGGATTTCGAAAAGTATTGTTTTAATTAGATAACTGAAACATGATTGAAACTGCTTAATTGTGATTATGATGCGAGTAAGATACAATATGAATTATTGAAAAAAAGTTTCAGACCCATAAAATTTCTTATAAAGAAAGTAATTATTTTAACAAAGATAATGATAGTGAAAACAAAAATTTATAAAAATTGGTATTTCCAAAATCACTCCTAAACTAGGAGTGATTACGAGTGATTTTGGAAATAGCTTCTTGAAAAACAAATAGTGCTTAGAGTGCTGTCGGATAAACGGCATCTTATGTCAGTCGCTATGTAGCCAGCGGCTGAAAAGGCCGTCTCAGATTCAACGCTAGTTGGTATCAGCGTGAACAAGCTGTTGTATGCAAATTGCAAAAACATATACCTCGATCCTCCACACTCATAGAGATCCATCTCTTTTTTAATCACGTACTCTAGCCTATCTGTAATAGTAGCAACCCGCAAGAAAGGACTTTTACAGGCTTTCAAAGTATCTTCTAGTTCCTCTTGAAGACTTCTATTTGATCTTACAGCAGCATGTAAATTCATGTCATCTGCAATCATTGAAAGAGGCAAGTCATCCTCGTTTGCCAAGTTTGCTGCAGTACCGGTATTTATGTCATTACCAGAAGTTGAGGTCGACGCTTGAGAAAAATTATCTGGTTGTGTAGGACTGCGATGTAATCGTCTGAATATATTCTTAATTTCCTTTTTTATAATATTCTTGCCAGGTAATTGAAAAGTTTCGTCGCCCTTCAATAGATCCAAATCATCCTTATAATTAGCCGGATTTTTAAATATAACAATGCAGCAGTTGCATTTATACGACGCTCGGAGATCCGCTTTTTCATCGACTCGGCTAGTTTTTCTGACACTGGAGTTTTCCTATGCGGTGCGGTCCGACCGACACTTTAGGGGGTTTTACAGTTATGCTCCGAACCACGTGACTGAGGAACGCGTGAAAATAGACGTTCCGTCACGCGCGTCAAACCACACTCCATCGCGCGCTCCTGAAGTTGCTGTGCATAAATGCAAATCACACGCGTCATTCCACGTTCAAACCGACGTTATTTTCGACCATGCGCAAAACTGTCTAAAAATACAAAATCTGTTGATTTTTATGGATTATTGGAGCGGCGTGTGGCGTTTCAGAAAAAATGTCGTTTACACTTAGGATTGCGTGATTTAGCACACTCCACATAATTAATTTATCAAGGGCGTTATTAGACAAATAACGCTTGAGTACCGACAGTGTACGCCCGATGCATTCATGATTACATTTTTAATGACAGCAAAAAAAGTTGTTTATCATAGCAACGCGCCTTAACAGCAGACTATTATTTTTCATAACGCCATCGCAACGCCATAATTGCCCATTATCAAGTAAACAATCATTATTTGCTTATTAATGCGATCGTTTTGATATCTATTAATGGTTCAATAATATATACGAATGACATAAAATAATAAACATATTTTGTTATTCTTTCAGTAAGAAACAGCATTTATTGCCAATGTAATTTAATTCACAATTCGGTTGATTTTATTTACTTTTGCTTTCAAATATACAAATTTTACGTTCATCTAATCTAAAAAGAGTTGCACCCATTATTTGAAGTTATTTCTGAGATTCAAATTAAACAATAGAAGTTACGAACTTGTTGGAACGTACAAAACAATTTCGACGAGCTGAAACGCCACACGCCGCCCCAATAATCCATAAAAATCAACAAATTTTGTATTTTTAGATAGTTTTGCGCATGGTCGAAAATAACCTCGGTTTGAACGTGGAATGGCGCGTGTGATTTGTATTTACACAGCAGCTTCTGGAGCGCGCGATGCAGTGTAGTCTGGCGCGCGTGACGGAACGTCTATTTTCACGCCTTCCTCAGTTACTCGGTTCGGAGCGTAAATGTAAACGCATCTATTGCTGGAATGTACAATCCTGATCGCCTAACAGAGCGCGCGTCGGAACGCGAACCAAAGTGTGGCGTGAGGTTGCATTTACACTTAGACGCCAGAGTGTGGAACGTGCTAAATCACGCGATTCGGAGCGTAGGTGTAAAACCCCCTTTTCCTTCGCTAGTCAGCGACTCGCTCGCGCGCAGAGCACACGCGTCATACGTCGCCGACTACTGCCGCTCGATCTCGTCAATCTCGGCCGAGATCTCGTCATTTTATGCTTCGAGACTGATCTCGGAAGATCGGGATCTCGCGAGATCGGGATTACATTCCCTAGTCATGCATCGTTGACGTATTTTTTTTTTTACAAAGAATTGAAGATTTAAGAAAATCTTTTTTACATTCGTTTCCAATGGTAATGAGCTATAACCTCAAATAATTTTTATTTTAAAATTCAGTGACAATCCTAGTTTTAATCGATTTTGTCGAAATTTATGTCAACTATAGTCGTTAACGTATTTGATGTGGGTATGGATTTATTTTTCCAAGATTCACGTCCATTTTCTAAACAAAGCAATGACTTCTTTCAAACAATTCTTATTTATGAGATTTTTCGTTTTTGGGAAAGAAGTGTAAATTCTGGAAAATCGATTCAAATTCGGATTGTCGTTTTTCAAGAAATTTTCTTCTGAGATTATAGCTTATTATCATTGGAAGCGAATGTAAGAGGATTTTCTTAAAACGTTCAATCCTTTGTAAACAGAAAATTAAAAATCAATAGTCCATAACTCAACAACAGTGGATAGTCGTTCATCGTTTTAGAGGCTTAAGATTTTCCGGGACCACGTGAACCAGTGAAAATTTGTAATTGTATTATGGATAGAGTAGCAAGAACGTGCTCAGCTACCGTCCGCTAGTCCGGATATACAGCTTGTCAAGTCCAGCATTGCGGGTGAAATAGTCCCGCCCCTAGTTGCGTGGTAGAAAAATTTGATGCACGTGACTAAAGTACATTCAACAGCAAAACTATTATTATAATTTTTTCATTTGTGTATAGATTCCCGTACGATTCATATCGTCTACAGCAATCGCATAATCACCCCTTAAATTATTATAGATACCTATATAAACCACAATGACTGTGGATTTGTTTTTTTTTTAATGTTATTAAAACTGAATAAATATTCCCAGAATTAAACTTAGCTTTGCTAGAATTTTATTCGTATTTTCAGTGGATTTTTGTGTAAGATAAACTCTCTAAAATGAAAAAAAAAAACGAAGCAATTGGCTGTGTGTAATTTTTGTGTTTATCTGATTAATTCAATTTTATATTTTTTAGCATTCTATAATTACTAATTTTATTTCATTGTTTCTTTTATTAGTTAAGTAAAATTTTATAAGTAGATATGATTTAAATGATCTATAAATACATTATTTTTATTCTAAATAATTATATCCTACAATTCATAGAACAGAATTCTGTCACAGACTGTACTTTCGAGCGTCTTATATTTCCATCTCTCTAATCCGAATACTTTCTCACTTCTTCATTTGCGCATCCCTTGAAATTTTCACCCGCAATGCTAGATTTGACAAGCTGTACATATAATAATCTACTTTACCAAATTAATCCGGATATACTATAGGGCACTTTTTAATACGAAAAAAAAAATGAGGCCTTTATCTCGGTAGTTGTTGGCAAAAACAATTACCTGCATTACAACAAATCTCCTGAACACAACTAATTTGGATGGTACAGATCAGATCATAAAATAATACTGCAATGGAGATTGTCCTATCGTGAAAAAAGTAGAAAACAGCACGTTTCACTCGAAATCGCTAATTTTGTACAATAACCGCATGAAATTTTGCAGGAATTGTCTACATAAAGTAGATAGATGGAAACTAAGGAAGGATTTTTAGGAATTCAGCCCGTGTTAAAATTTTCATAAAATAAGTAAAATATTGTAGCTGAAAAGATTCTTAATTCGAATAAAATATTCTTGTTTTTTTTTTAATTTTAGAAAGTGCATGCACGTTTTCTTACCATGTCAATACGTATACTGAGTATTTCTCGAAATTCTTCCACCTCTAATATCTTGCTTATTTGTAATCTCAGAAAAGAGTCCAGAACTTAAAACACAATATCCAGACTCGTCTAGGCTCAGCGGGCCCTGGACCTCTGAGCGTTCTCTTGTGACTATTCTGATATTAATATAATTCATATACCACTAAACAGTGATAACGAACGCTCAATATCAAAGCCTATGAAAAGCGAGGAAGTCTGGATCACGGATTTTCCCTACTAAGTTCGGGATCGTTTCACTATCCGTACATCAAAAATCGTTCAAATCCAGCAGTTTCTGTCTCATCCCTAATCTATTCTTTGTTATTACAGTTGACGAGTTTGATTGACAATTCAGTGCCTCGGGCCCAAATCCCTAGGGAGAAGCCAAACTTCCTGTACAACGTATATAGCGAATTTGGCTGTATAATTATTGATTGTTTGACGATAGTCGAGATAATCTTGCAAACGATACGATGAAACGTAATATTTTTTTTTACTACAAACCCCTTTTTGTGTACTTCATTAAACATTCCCGGTAAGTGCTTTTCGTGACTTGTTTCATACCTGGCTCGATTACAACGGGGAAAAAATGCAAAGTCACGTCTTCGACTAGTTTCCCGTTTATACTTTTTTTATTTGCTTACATAAAAGTATAGTGGATATGTTGCTTTAAATTTCCCCAGGATTATTACAATAACGACAATAAACAATCGTGCAGGTTGGGGAATACAGAAAAGCTCAAAATGTGTGTGTCAGCATAAATTTTCTTTATTGAATTCTTGACATATACATATAGAGAATGTTACAGTTTTTCTTTATTATCACGGAAACATTGAATTTTTTTTTTAGTATTTTTAACATTATGTATTACAGAGAAACACAACAGCCATATTTTTGTTTATTTCGAATGATATGAATTGTATTACACAAGTACTCCAATAATTGATTACCTTCCAATATAGTGCTTCAAATATCTTAATTAATACATTTATATTTAATTAACACATACATATAACATCTGATATAATAATAATAATAATAATTGTAATAGTAATAAGAATAATATTCATTTGTATAATAATATTATTATTAATATCTATATAATATGATAAAATTGTAAAAACCGTAAGGGCCGGGCTCGCCCTTCGCATTTCCATGCGATAACGACCTGACACTAGCTTTTCATCAAAAGGATTTTTTCGATTTTTTAGAAAAATATTCAATTTCTCTTAAATATCTTTTTTTTGTTTGTTTCAAAATTGATTTATCGTAAAATTCAACATAGGAATGCGAAGTTACGCGAAACAACCGCGACCGGATATGTCTCGAAAATGGTCTGGCTACGCCCCTGTGTCTATTACACATCTAAAATTAGTACTTAAACGAATAAAAAAAAACTAGTAGTAGAGAGGATTAAAATTATACGAAAACAGTGGCGTGCACAAAACATTGCCACACAAAATAATTACCATTTATCAATTGCACAATTCTGGAGATTCGCGTCTTTTTTCTAAACTTTGTACAAATAGAGGTGAATTCTTTTTGGCGTTCATTTTTATTATTATTATTATTTGCAAAAATTGGAGGAGGATGAGATTTAAATCTATTGCAAATCTAAATTCTAGAGATTTTTAGGTACGTGATAGCAGAAATATTTGGTTACTATTGCCGATTTTGTTTGTCCAATTTTAGAAATGCAGATGAACACGAAAGTGCATTGACAAACGCTTCCACCTTATCTAAAACTATTATCACTAAGATAATCGTATTTAATAGTAATGATATGAATAATCAAGCTCACAAGTTTTGAATTTTTATCAATTTTTTTTTTTTGTATTTTATTTAAACTAACATGCATTTTGGCTCCCTTTATCAAAAAATCTAGTGATTTAGAAAATTTCAGAAATGCTCATCAGGGAGATTCCTCTGTCGAAATCTTTCCAAAACTAGATTTCTCTTGTTTTTTCTTTTCGACTTTAATAATTAATCATTTGTTCGTAAAAAATAACATATCTACAATTATTGCGGCACCGTATTATGATATGATAAAATTTTCAAAAAATCCACCATGATATGTTTATAGGCCATCACTCTCTCGACAATTCAAACAACAATCAGTCCCAAATTTGTGTTTCCGTGTGTGTTTCCTCATTGTTTTGTTTGTTTAAAAAAAAAACGGAACAAAACGACTCGGTTGAAACGAGGAGGAAAAACTGGCTAAAGCGTACTTAGATTTTCATCGATAAACACCAAGATTATTAGAGAGAAAAATCGAACAGACAATCAACACACGACAAAAATTTTTTTTGTATTGGGACACTATTCGATAATTGTGGTGGATTTACACGAAATTCAGTCCTTAACGGGTACATTGATAAGGAACGATTTTGATATGTATTTGAATGGTGGTTGAGAAGATTTGTGGAATTTTCGATAGAAACACAAGAT
Organism: Epicauta chinensis; assembly: GCA_021725515.1. Taxonomy (NCBI): domain Eukaryota; kingdom Metazoa; phylum Arthropoda; class Insecta; order Coleoptera; family Meloidae; genus Epicauta; species Epicauta chinensis. The sequence goes on from JAEDXX010000274.1 coordinate 52,856, forward strand.
TGTCCGTGAAAGAGACACAATCACTAATTGTAGTTGGTAATTTTGTTTATCGGGGAAATTTATGGAGAATCTTTTCGAAATTCCTATGAAAATTCCACAAAGATAATAGGGTTTGTTATTAGATAAGCGGTGTATATAATGTCCCCTAATGCTACATCTAATTGGTTTGTTTTAATAATGTTTTTCGTAAAACAGAGCGAAATTCTAACATTATTTGTTTTTTTTTTTTGTAAATTTTCCAATAAATATAAATTTTCTTTAAAACTACTACGAATTGTTTAGAAGCAGTATTTTACAAAACATGCCCATATACCAACATTAATTGATGTTGACAATTTTTGCAAACTTTTATCACAACCAGAATTGACACTGTCTGGCAATTTGATAACACAATTCATTTTATCTAATGGTAAATTTTGTAAACTATATTCGCGGTGTTCCTGACGCATCATACATACAGTACGTTTCTTTTGCATCATCTCATCATCTTTATCTTTCAAATTTTTCAACCAAATCTTATACCATTGGAGCTCACAGTCGCACAACAACGGATTATCTGTGGATACACACACAAAAAAAAAAGCGAAATAAATACGATTTTCGTCAAGCCAACTCGCAACTCACCCATAATATCAATGACACGTAACGTATCCAAAACTGGTTCCATCACATCCTCTGGTATATGGGTGATTTTATTGTTTTGTAAATTCAACGTTTCCAAAGAGTTCAAATTTTCAAATGTTAATCCAGTTAGAGTTCGTATACTAAAATTTAAATCAAATTAAGAAGAATTTCTGCGAGATTATAGTAACAACGAAAATACTCATTCTTTTGTAAATTCAGGAAAGTTATCGTATCTCCAAAACCGGCAAATGCATCTTCGGCTATATAACTGATATTATTGGCTCTTAAATCCAAGTGTCGTAAACGATGCAAACGATTTAGGGCCTGTGTTGGGATTGTGTGGATGTTATTATCGCCCAACCGAAGGTATTGGAGATTCTCTACAAATTGAAAATGGAGAAATGCAAAATTCTTTATGTAAAGATTCGATTTTATTAGTATCAAAAGTTAAAAAAATGATACTATTTAGCATCGCCTCCATCACTGATCTTTACAAATATGAAAGAGAGTTTGATCGAGTCCACTTTATATCGAGGAAAAAGTATTTCGCTGCCAGATCAACTGTTTTAATAGTAATCATGAATCAACCGTCTTTACGCATATTTTGGGAGTTCTCTCTGTGATGTGGCTTTTTCCAGTCATTGTCTCATCCAAAATGTGCCCTTTGGCTTTTGGCAATTTCTCATTTCTCTCCGCTCATCGCTTAACACTTCTGATGTCGTTTTCTTCAGTACGCAATGATCTATTTTTTATTTAAAATGACGCCCAATTTTTCTTGTCCTATATAAGTTGCCGCTTTTGTTCAAACAAGATAATAGAACAACGTACTTTTATAATCTCCCCCCCAACTTCTACTGTATATAAGAAAAAGTCGACAAACTTAGAAAACCCCGTGTTCAAACAACTTGTATCGTTATCTAGAGGTGAAGTTTGACATCGACAAATTATTTCCCTCTATAGGTAAGAACTTTTGTTATGTTGTTTCGCAGTTGTCGTTTTATTGACTTAAACTCAAATCGATCAAGCTCAATTCACATCGTCTCTATTCGAGTGCGATATTGATAGGGATTGAAATTTGATTCTATTTATGCCATAAAAAAGTATCCACTAGTCAATTTAAAATTTCGATACAAAGTAATTTAATACGAGTTAAAATTTATTCAAATTTAAACTGAAATATTGATTCAATCAAGCTTCAAATATTTAATTATAATGCTTATAAATTATCGCATGTCGGGAGTGGAGTTATTTCAAAACGCAACTAGTTTCACATCGCATGTTGGAATTATTAGTCAATTTTGCAAACTATAATATTTATAACTGTTCTATATTACAAACCTTCAAGTCCTGCAAATGCTTCCGGGTCAATGGTGTCGATATTATTGCCATCCAGTTCCAAGGAATTCAATAATGTTAAATGGGAAAATACACGTGACGGGACGACTCTTAATTTATTATGAGCTAAACCGAGCGAATCCAGATTTCTCAAACCTATAAATTTTTGATTAGAATTATTTAGAAAACACGAAATAATTCAATGGCGCATTATATACCCTCAAAATCACCCTCTTTGATTTCAGTTAAACGATTCTCCTGCATCTCCAACTTCTTCAACATGTCAAGTATTGCTAGTGCTTTTTGTGGCACTTCAGTCAGTCCATTTCCGCCCAGATTCAATCTTTTCAGTTTTCTACGAATGATATTTTAACAAGTAGCAAGTCGGACGAGAAACTTATTCGAATAGAGAGATAAACGTTTCCTTGTTCAACACACGAGAATTGTGAACATTTAGAAATGAGACTTTGTATGAAAGACAATAGAGCGTTTTAGTTTGTTGGTTCTTTTTATTATTAAAAAATTGCGCATTGTTGCTAGGTGGCGTAAGTATTGTAAATAATGGAAAACAAGCAAAAGATTATGTTGAAGTGGAATTGGAATGTTTCTGTTTCAATTCAAAGAATATGAGAATATGGAAATTCCATAGAATATTAAGAAGTTTGCAGATATTTAATGAATTAATTAAATGGATATTGTGGAAGATCTCAAAGCACGTCTGCATCGTGGCAAACTTCTTCTGCATATAATCTATGTTAGTTTGAACAATTCAAAAACGGATGTTCTATTTTACAGTTCATAGACCTCCAATTTGTCTGATTATTATTTTTTTATCATATTTAATAAAAATATTAAACGTAGCAGTTACGATTTTTCTATAGGGACTGATTTGATTAAACTTGCCAAAGACAGGCAGTGCCAACAAAGGCATACCCTCCACATTATATAACTGCATATCAGATTAATTGAATCATGTCCTTTTTCATTAAATTAAAACTTTCACAATTGAATTTGTGTCCTATTTTTGTTATTATCTATTAAAACTGGAACGCTACAATATTCGTGATAATTGTGGCCGCTTTTTCTATCTCTCTATAGTCTTTCATACAAGCCTTCCACCAATGCTGTTGTGTATAAATTAATTTAGATAAGACTCGTGGTGGTGTAATAGAAACATTTATAAACGACACAATACAGTTACGTACTTCTCTAATCCAACAAAAGCATTATCATCAATTGTTGTTATTTTGTTCTCGTATAATGTTAATATTTCTAATGTATCCAAGCCTTGGAAAGCTTTTGCATGTAAACTACTTATTCTATTATGATTCATATTCAATATGAGTAAATGGTGTAGATTTTTGTAGGCAGCCGATGGTACTGCTGTTAAACTATTTTGGGACACATCTAACTGGGTCAACATTTTACCTAAATTCAATTGATTAATTTAATTTAACAAAAATATTAATTCAATTAGATTTTACCAATAGAACTGAGTGAAGCTTCTTCAACAACAGATAAACTACTATTATGTATTGTTAAATGTCTAATATCAAGCCCTAAGAATACAAATCCGGGCAATTTCCGGAGATTATTATGCCGCAACTTAAGATAAAATATTACATATTGTTTGCCTTTTAATTTACTCATTGCTTCACTGATATGTTGTTGATCAGTGAATTCGCATAATATATCTAAACCATTTTTTTTCAAAGTACACGAACACGGAGATATTTCCGCACGTGGTGGACATTGCTGTTGCACCTGTAATTAAAAACAAACACAACAAAATAACACCTATATAAATCATCAATTTAATTTGCTTTGATGGGGTGTAATTTTTCATTTTCATTTTAAAACTGAGCTTTTTCCATTTGTATTAAGCAAAAATAAAAACAACCCCACTTTTATAATTAATCTCTGGATGTTATTTGAGCTTTCTTCATTTTATAAATCTTTTCGTAAGTAATTAACTACAATTTGTCTATATAAAATATCTTTTATTGTTTCATGAAATGACCTACAAAGTGGAACGAAAACAATTGATTTTTTAATTCAATTTCCATTTCTATAAGTTCCACATTTCTTGTTGTGATAATTATTGATTAGAATGCATCCTGCTGTTCTTATTGTAATTAAACACACAACCGACACTAGTTTAAGTTCAATCTGTTTGTAGGAAACAGGAACAAGTTAACCGCCTGCTGTTCACGACCTTCAGTCATTTCATGTATATAATTTAAACTACTAATTACGTATTCAAACATTTTAAAGTAAAATTGATTTTATAATTTGTATGGAAAATTACCTCGCATGTGGCCAGAGCGCACAGTCCAGCCAACACAGCCCAAGTCCATCTGACCATCAGCACTCTGGCCATACTCTCACTGGGCAAGCCACCAGCCCCTAAATGGTGGCCCCTATGCCATCACCCCTTCATAGAATCTGTCAAACAAAAAAACGAAACAAAAATGATAAATAATACGGTCCTGTTTTGTGTACAACGATAAAGTTGATTTATAAACTGTATAAACCGGACGTTTATAGATAATTAAAGGGGGAAAATTGGAGGAGAATTAATTAGTTAAAACATTGCTAAAAAATTGAACATAAATATGGCTTGAGCAGCTCCATCACGTTCTCTTTTATAACTCATCTATTCATTTAATTATGGAAAAAGAACAGAAAAGCCCACCATTATTAGCCATTTAAAATAATTAATACGATGATAAAGAAGTGTTAACTTGATATTCCAACTTACTCAACAAAAGACAAAGTTGAACCTTTATTTTTGTCGAAAATCAACCCACACCACCGCCGCCGCCGCCACATCAACCGTCTTCACTAAACACCACGACTTTTTTTCCGTAAACAAATCACAAATATCAAACGGAACAATAGAGAATTCCTGCTATTTTAGTCGCTCAATAGAGTCGTTTCATTCTAATCGATAGAGGGAAATCCTGTCGATAAAAAAAAAAGCTAAGGTGAGTTAGTTTTTTGCTCAAACGGGGGATATTTGCGTCGATATGGATACGTGGAAACACACACAAATAGCACAGAATTTTCGTCAAACAGCCGATATAAAAGGTGAAAAAAACGGAAGGATTGTAAAGGTATACACACTGTGGATGATCAGAATAACCTTGGATACATGTCAGTGTGAACCTAACAACAGTTAATGATAATAGAAAGCTTCCTGCCTTTCGACAACAAAGCTAACGAAACTCCAGTACCGGCCTCTGTAGTTTTTGTACAACTACAAATAGAATTTTCAATGTTATTTCACTGAAATTAATCTGATTATTTTTATATTAACTACACTAATATAGCTATCAAATACACACAAAAAAAATTCATGTTACTATTAATGGGATCAAAGTTGGAAATTTTTAGTACTAATTGGAATTTTAATTGAAGCGATAAAACGAATTAGATTTTGTTCCATAATCAGTATATTATACGGGAAATTTTATCATTATTCGTTGATTTATATCGATAATTTTAGAAAGTTATGTTTAAACGTCCGATTTCCGTGCGTTTTTTTTTGTTTTCCTTCTTCATGCAATGTTTTCTCTAATCATATTATTATGGAAAACGTTTCGTTTCTTGCATATTTCATTTCCACATGAATAAATCAATATTTTTTTTGTTGTGTGTTACTTTAAGCATAGACGTGTGCTTGTCGTCGCTATAAATATTTATCAAGACTACAAAAAGAAAAAACACAAGAACTTGACTTGATCCATTTATCCCTATCTTGTTTCCTTTTCACCTGGAATTTTATATATTTACCTGTGTAATGGAACCGACCAAAGGGGAACGTCAAAAGGAATAAAATTAGATTATAACCGAATATTTGCTATTCCAAATAGATCCAACAGCATTTCGATTTGTATTAAAATTAACAATTCCGATCGAGTCTTCTTTAATCAAATATTCCGGAAGAAATGGCCAGGTTTTGGGGAGAAAGTTGGAAATTGTAGCGAAAGCTACAATAAAGCGGTTCGATTTACAACGCAGAAAACGTTCGCAGTAAATGGCCATAAACATGTAAAGTAGCGTCAACTTTGTATAGGGCAAATATTTATCAACTCGACAATAATATGAGTTTAGGTCGAGCATTTTTAAGAAAAATCTGCAACATTATCCCGAAGGCAGTCCATTTGCTCATTTAATATTTGTCTCGCCAATCAGATAATTGGCACGAAAAGCTCTGGTGTATGTGGTTTTATCAACAGAATACATAATTTTATCTCACTTATGGCGCAAAATATTCGAAACTATTTCCTCTGAAAATCTAACATGCAATAATGGTATAACCGCAGCAGAAATCACCGAGAGAATGCCAGTATTGCAGCAGCATATTCGATTAAATAACGAAACTAGAATTTTGAGTATCGGGCGAAAAGCTCGAGAAATTGCAGCAAAATCGTTTATTACAGCCAGCGAAAATTGCAGTTTAAATAAAGAAATACAGAGATATTCTCGTGTGAATAACGATTTGCTTCTGTAATTCGGTCAGATTTTCAGCTGCAATATCAACACAATTTTGTGTAATCTGAAGAATACTTGATAATTCATACAAAATGTAATGTTTTCAGCTAAACATGAATTAGTGTTTATTGTTTAATTACAAACAACAGCTTCAACATTTCGCCAACTTTTCAGCATTTCATCGTTAGGGACTTATCTAGTTAATTTCGTTGGCCACGTATTTAATTAACATTACATGTTTATGGAAGTACACTGAAATTAAAGCGTAGATCACACAACAACAAACGTTCATTCCAGTATCGGATTGATCTGTAAATATTTACCGTACGTTCTTTATTAAATCGATAAAATCATTCAATTGGTATTGCGGGGCGAATAAGAAAGAAAGCGCTCTATTGTTGGAATCCAGTTTGTACACAAGAAAGCTACACAATTTCGTCTATTATTTCTCACAATTCTTCTTTGTATTAGAATCATTGTTCTGCCAGATCTGGATCTAAGAAAAACTACACCATAGAGGACGATAATGATCTTTTCCTCTTAAAGCTTCAGAGATGTATACGCGAGATCATATTGAAGAATGTAATACAAGTCCCCCACAAAGTATACTTGTTATTTTTTTTTTTCGTATGATTATTCGTTTTTTTTTTTAAAATTGTGGATTATAACGATCAAATTTCCGTAATTAAAATAAATGGTCTTTGGTGAACAATGAACGAAAGGTTTCTCGGTTTTAATTCCATTTAATAAATCCATTGTTAACGTAAATTATCACGTCCGGTAACGTGTCATTCGATGACCATAATAATATCAACAACAATAAAGCTATTTATTCACAAACATTCGCCTTTAGATTCAACGCTGAGATGAAAGCAAATCGATATCGTTGTTGGCGGAAAAAAGCCGTGGAAATATACCCAACAATTGTATAGAATAAATTAGTAATTGTGTACTTACACATCCATAATTAAACAAGGCCAGTTTTATTTCATTTAATTTAAATGAGATTTTTTTGATGAATTTCCCAACAGATTAGCATTTCTATCAAGAATTCAAAGCGTACACAATTGCAAAACGTTATTTAAAGCGCTCGGAAAGTATTAATTAATTAAATAATTAATTAACTCTAATAGAGAATGTGAAACACGGTAATTTACGTTTTATGAGAGCATCACATAAGTGCGGGATTTCCTTTTGCAATATTGTCTAAAATACGTGTCCTTACGATAAAAATATTAGTCGAAGTAGAACTTCACTGGATCTAACCTTAACAGAGAAGTTACAAGTTGCTATTTATAGGGTAAATTTATGAATTATGAACGCCTATAAAAATAATTATATTTTTCCTACATAAAAGAACCCAAAAGGCCAGGGCCGAGCCGAGGCTAGCACAATTACAAACTTTTTATATAATTATTTATTTTAAAGCAGGCCGGTCACATTAGCGTACAGAGGAACATCTAAAAATATATCTAAATTTCTGTATTTTGCCTTTTTTATAAAAAAGTTTCTCGAGATTCTTATCGTAAAGGGATTTCAGACGCCTAAAATATCACTCGCATCCGAGTCGCTTTGTAGAGAAAGCTGGTACTGGCCCTGGAGCCTTTGCAAAAGATACAAATCAGTTTTAAAGCAAACAATAGAAATTTGATTTAATTGCGATTTGGCAGAGATAATCTTGAAAAATTTCCTTAACACAAAGAATACCGGTTTAGATAATTGATTTTTGTGGTTTTGTTGTTTTGATAGAATAAAATATTCTACATATTATTATTTTGCTTTAAAAAAAGTTCTTCAGATTTTTATCTTAAAGATAATTTGGTCCCCTAAAATATCACTTGCACCCGAGTCGCTTTGTAGAGAAAGCTGGCCCTGGCCCAAAAAATACTTGGCAAAAGATACAAAGATACAATTGATTTTTACTGTATAATTATAGAATAAAGTATTCTATATGCTTATATTTTGCTTCTTTATAAAAACTTCTTAATATTCTTATCGTAAAAGAATTTTGGTCCTTTAAAATATCACTCGCACTCGGACCGCATTTTAGAGAAAGCCAGTCCTGGCTGAAAGAAAACTTGTAGGAGTGCTAGAAAAGCTTGGAGCGCTCCTGCAAAAGACATAACTCGGCACGTATCTAAAGCGGTGTCTCTCCTGCATGGTCACATCGAACAACTTTGATTTGTTCTTAACTCTTTCAGTTTTAAATCAAACGATAGAAATTTGATTTAATTGCGATTTCCCGAAAAAAAATCTCCTTAACACAAGGAATGCCGATTTAGATAATTGATTTTTACTGTGTAATTATAGAATAAAATATTCTACATATTATTATTTTGCTTAAAAAAAAATCTGATTCTCATCTTAAAAGAATTTTGGTCCCCTAAAATATCACTTTGTAGAGAAAACCGGTCCTAGCCGAAAGAAAACTTGTAGGAGCGCTCGAAAGCTTGGAGCATTCCTGCAAAAGACACAATTTGGCATGCATCTAAAGTGGCATTTCTCCTGCAATTCTTAGGAGAGACGCTACATCGAACAACTTTGATTTATTCTTAACTCTTTCAGTTTTAAATCAAACAATAAAAATTCGATTTAATTGCGATTTGGGTGGGAAAATCTCAAAAAATTGCCTTAACACAAGGAAGGCCGATTTAGATAATTGATTTTTACTGTGTAATTGTAGATTAAAGTATTCTTCATGTTTGTATTTTGCTTTTTTAAAAAAACTTCTTGAGATTCTTATTTCGGCCGAAAGCAGGAACGCTAGAAAACCTTTGAGCGCCCTGCAAAAGACACAAATCGACACGCATTTAAAGTGGTGTTTCTCCTGCAACGCCACATCGGACAACTTTGATTTGTTCTTAACTCTTTCAATTTTAAATCAAACAATAGAAATGTGACTTAATTGCGATATTTACTTCGTTATAAAAACTTCCTAAGATTCTTATCGTAAAAGAATTTTGGTCCTCTAAAATATCACTCGCACTCGGGCCGCATTTTAGAGAAAGACAGTTCTGGCTGAAAGAAAACTTGTAGGAGTGCTAGAAAAGCTTGGAGCGCCCCTACAAACGACACAACTCGGCACGTATCTAAAGCGGTGTCTCTCCCGCATGGTCACATCGTTCTTAACTCTTTCAGTTTTAAATCAAACGATAGAAATTTGATTTAATTGCGATTTGGCAAAAAAAATCTCGAAAAGTTTCCTTAAGACAAGTAATGCCGATTTAGATAGTTGATTTTTACTGTGTAATTATAGAATAAAATATTCTACATATTATTATTTTGCTTAAAAAAAATTCAACGGATTCTTATCTTAAAGGAATTTTGGTCGCCTAAAATACCACATGCACCCGGGTCGCTTTGTAGAGAAAACCGGTCCTAGTCGAAAGAAAACTTGTAGGAGCGCAAGAAAGCTTGGAGCGTCCCTGCAAAAGACACAATTTGGCACGCGTCTAAAGTGGCATTTCTCCTGCAATTCTTAGGAGAGACGCTACATCGAACAACTTTGATTTATTCTTAACTCTTTCAGTTTTAAATCAAACAATAAAAATTCGATTTCATTGCGATTCGGCTGGGAAAATCTCAAAAAGTTGCCTTAACACAAGGCATGTCGATTTAGATAATTGATTCTTATTGTTTATTTATTATTATTTTGCTTAAAAAAAATTCAACGGATTCTTATCTTAAAGGAATTTTGGTCGCCTAAAATACCACATGCACCCGGGTCGCTTTGTAGAGAAAACCGGTCCTAGTCGAAAGAAAACTTGTAGGAGCGCAAGAAAGCTTGGAGCGTCCCTGCAAAAGACACAATTTGGCACGCGTCTAAAGTGGCATTTCTCCTGCAATTCTTAGGAGAGACGCTACATCGAACAACTTTGATTTATTCTTAACTCTTTCAGTTTTAAATCAAACAATAAAAATTCGATTTCATTGCGATTCGGCTGGGAAAATCTCAAAAAGTTGCCTTAACACAAGGAAGACCGATTTAGATAATTGATTTTTACTGTGTAATTGTAGATTAAAGTATTCTTCATGTTTGTATTTTGCTTTTTTAAAAAAAACTTCTTGAGATTCTTATCTCGGCCGAAAGCAGGAACGCTAGAAAAGCTTGGAGCGGCCTGCAAAAGACACAAATCGACACGCATCTAAAGTGGTGTTTCTCCTGCAACGCCACATCGGACAACTTTGATTTGTTCTTAACTCTTTCAGTTTTAAATCAAATAACAACAGTTTGATTTAATTTCAATTTAACTGGTAAAATCACAATGAATTGCCTTAACACAAGAAATACTGATTTAGATAATTGATTTTTACTGTGTAATTCTCTAGAAATTTAGCTATACAAAGTTTTTAATCAAACAATGGATTATAATGGAGAATATATTAAAGCAGACTCGTCTGTACGGAGCTTACATTAAATTTATGATGATATAATAGAATAATAGAGGTCAAATCAGTTTATAACCCTAAAAATTACGTCTAAGGCTGATCTATGTTGTATTAATTAGATATATCCAAAAGTTTCGGTGGGTATATACAGTTTTAAAACAATTTGATTTTTTTTAAACAATGTTTAGTTTTGTGTTCGATAAAATAGACAAATCTAAAACAATTTCTATTCAACTGATGTATGCAAAATTTCTACTCTACAGAGCATTATCAAAATGATAATAGTATGAATTGTACGACCGCCTTTAAATATTTGAATTTTGTACAGAATTTCCATCATATTGTAGAGTTAATAAAGTAAATAATATACACAAGAGGCACAAAAGGCGGTACACGTAAACATTATTCTCACCACATATTCTAATAAAAGTAGCGACAGTTACAGACGTAATTTTCTCTGTATTAGATTACTGTAGAATGTGTTTATTTATACAGTGACTACCACAATTGACTTCACAGAAGAACAAATAAGAATTTATATATCGTCGAGAAGCAATTGTTAATGCTAACATCTATTGTTTAGAGTTGTAGCTAGCACCTAGTTTAAAGTGCTATACACATGTAGCAACATTGTGTTACATTTTACAGGATTTCTTCGTATTTCCTTTGGCTTGAATTATCAACACCTATTTCCCATTAGTAATCTACAAGCAGGATCGGACTGACGTATCGGGCGATTGGGACTCGCTCGATATTAATTTTATAGACATGTGAAGTAAACTGCAACACAGTCTGTTACTGTTTCAAATGCAGTACATACAGGATGGGCAAACCATCTAGGTGCACAGGAAGAATTTCGTGACCACCCAGTGTTAAAATTGACTTCTCCAACATAGGACAGAGAGAAGAAGTACAGAACTTTGGAATATCTTCATAAACGACCAGGATTGTTTATATTTTATTCAATTTTCTCATTATTTTTTATTAATTTTGTATTTTGCTAAAATATAAATGATTGCTAAAAGCTAAAAAAAAACAATAGATTGATGTAAACAGAAAATGTAATATTAATTACTAATTAATTAATTACTAAGACATTCCAAAATTCTTTGTTTAATCTCTGTCCTTCTCCGACATGCTACTGGTCGGTATCAATAATGGTAAGGTGGAAAAAATCATTTTACTCACATTGAAGATGGCAGATATTTGGCATATCTTAGGTAAATTCTTACACGCCACAATAGATGTTGTTCCAAAGATGATTAAGGGTGGGTGAGATTTGCAACTCCATCTTAGTATCTAGATTTTTTCGATTTTCTCCCTATCTTTTTTTTTAATCATGTAAAAATTGTAACAATGAATGGTAACGAGATTCTTCCTATCCACCTGGATGGTTTTCCCACCCTGTATTTGTTCTATATGTTTGTATGTACTTTGTTATTGCAATATAGACATTTTAAACTTTTTTATTAATTTGTTGCAATAAAAGCTATCATATGGCGTTGTTGATTGCCAAATGCCCGGGCTGTTTTATATTATCTTCAAGCATTGTGATTTATAGTTATCGTGCAACTTGAATGGTTAATTTCCAATATTCGTCGCTTTTTTGCCTGTAAATTTTCCGATTCTTCCCTTCAGCTTTACCGTCAATGCAACAACACAAAGACGTCAACCAGATGTGGTTTCAAAGCTTATATAAAATACCATCAATAAAATTGTTTTGAAATAAAAGTACCGGTTGTTTGATTAAAAACGTTTTATCGTAAATTCCGTAATGATACCATTATTGTACAGAATGATCATTGCACGTGTATAATAATATTTAATTTGGTTTATGGTTGAGGGTGTGACCTGTTCACCCCCTTATGTACACTACTAACAATAAGACACACCCCATAGTGTAATATCTCGAATAATGTCAGCCCGTTTATTAGATACAAAAAAAAAATAGGGCAGAGGGAGAAAAAAGGTCGGATGATCGATTTTTGTTTGAAAAACAACAAATTTTTGCAAGTTTTCTTTAAAATATCGTCATCATTATGACGAGAATACAATAGAATAACGAATAATCAGAGTGGAAGATAATCAAAACATACAATCGGTACGATCAAAGGGATTTGATGATAGATGTTCCGTTAGTTAGTAACTAATTAGTCTTTCACTTGAATAATAGGGAAATCATTAGGAAATTACAGTTCTGTTATACGTATATCTTCTATTAAATAAAAACTTCACCATTAGTGGACGAGAAACAACAGAACTCTACAATTAAGAATAAATGCAATCTACAAGACAAATAGGTGTAATTATTTAACTGGATGTGTCGTTTTGTCGTAGTCTGACCAAGTATTTTTCACATCTTTGCCAGAGCAAACACAACACAGCACTAAATAATCGTGAGGGAAACGAACGACGATAAATGTTCGGTTTAACTAGACAAATTCACTCTATAATCAATAACTTTTTTGTCTTTACCACTAAAAAAAGATTTAAAGAAAATTTCATCGGAATTGTGAAACTAATACAAATAATTCATAAGTTTCTTTTGAAGTCGGTAAAAGTTTCATAGTTATTCTTTTGGAAGTTTTTCAAACTTAGTAGTGTCTGGTCGGTAGATGGGCATATTCAATAATACATGATTTGTTCCAATTCTTATGCGAACAAAAACAATTTACTAGGGGCTTTGTTTTAGTTTATAAAAATTGTATCGAATATCCTATTCCAGAGTTTGCAAGCATCCCTAGCCTAGTAAATTTTCAATTACCAGAACAGTGGGACAAAAAACAGATTAAGGGTCGATCGTTTCATTCTGCCTGCAATTTAGTCAGAAATTCTCGGTATTTCTTGCCTGTCGAACTAAAAACGCGTGTGATTGCCGTCTTGTAGCAGACGGCAAAACAATGAAATGTAGGTCAAGTATATGAACAAAAGACAAAGAACTAGTATTTAACCGTCTTAGGGCTCTAAGAATGGGTAAAAAAAAACGTTCTTTTTTGTCTACAGACTCAAAACAATGTCTAATACAACTATTATGTAGACTACAATAAGAAACAATGCGTCTTTATCCATTTTTCTTTCCTATAACGATCGAACTGTCGAATTTAGTAGATTTTACAGTTACATTTATAGTATTTACAGGAACGTTTTGGTTATAATTGTGATTTTGCGATAGCTCTATTTTAATTTAATTAATTTATGAACTGTGAGTCGCAATAGCAATGGGTGATAAATTTTTCATCCGTTTTTTTTTAAACGAATCGATTTTTCCAATAACTACAAATGCCATGTGTTGATTAAAACAAATATGCACAGTTTGCTAATCGCAGACATAAACAAACAATTGAACGTTAATTTTATCTATAGAATCTCGTATTCAACACGATTTGCCTGTTTGTTATCGATCGATACGGCCATTCGAAAAAAATAGGACTAATTTAAATCAAGTATGTTTTTTCTTTCTTTTTCCATTATCTTTTAATCTTATTATGTTTTTTTTATAACACGCAACCAGAATGGTTAAAGAATGTATAGCGTTAAAAAAAAATCGTATAAACATGTTTTGTAAAAAGCATGAAATTCTCTACAGAGTAGGGGAGGCCTCCAACCATATCGGATGTTTCGGGCGTAGGTACAGACGCTACAATTTAAAAGAGGCTCTCATCTTCTAACATTCACGTCTCAGATATCGGCAAGATTTGGTATCTTTTATCAAACCGCAAACTGATTTGTCATTATAGATAAATCGCAATCACGTCAATCTACAGAGACCGTTTGTGCTAAAGAATATAAGCAGAAGAGGCTTTAGCTTCATGTCAAAGTACTAATTAATGCTTGTAAAGTATTAAACGGAAAATCGCGTTGTAGAGGAAATTAGCATTTTTTGGTGACAGAGACTGCAGTAGTGGGAGAACTGAGAGATTTAGGGCCGATTGAAATTCTCTTTCTGAAAGCATAGAGTAACAGAATTTCCGGCAGAATATAAGGCAAAATTAGACAGTTGTAGAATCGGTCCTTAGATTATAGAGTTTTGTTCAGATTTGATGCCTTCGTCGTTCCTGACTGCCAAAAATCTAAATTCCCCGCTGGTTAGCGTTTCCGATCAAAATATGAAGAAACTGGAGCAGCAGCGGGACATTTCATAACCATCTATGAACTCGCTGTATTCAATTTAAGAGGGCTGTCTTAAATACAGTAGAACTCCAATTATCAGAATCAATTGGGACCGGACCCCATTCATCAAATCAAAAATTCGGATAAATAATATTTTAATTAATTACTGCATGTACATATGTTGAAAATGGGAGAAAAAAAACTATTTTTAAAGAAAAAGAACTTTTAATTAACTAAATATTAAGCGTATGTGCGTACCATACTGTAAATGAAAGTCATTGTTTGCTGAACATCATTTCAAATTAAGTTGTTTGACTGTCTTCATCCGTTTTCGGGCAGCCAAGTCGCGCATTCTCTTGACAGTGAGAAGTTGGTGGTCACACTCGGGCTGACGTTCCATCCACTTCAATGCACTTTCAAGGCCGGTAAATGCTTCACTAGCTGATGGTCCCGTGTCTGCTTCAACTTCGACATTAAGGTCATCTTCTTCCTGGACACTTTCTTTTCTCACACTTTCAATAAGTTCATCATTATTTAGAATTTGAAACCCAGGGTCTGACGAAACACACACCATCCACTCGCCTATATCTTCAGCACTAACTTCTGAACATCCAGGAATTTTCAAAATAATGTTTCTGCATTCTTCTAGTGATATGTCATCTTCATCTTCTCCTGTCTCTTCCTTTTCCTTTTTTGAGTTTCTTTTTCCTGTTTTTCTTTTTACTTCTCTTCTTCAGTTGATGTGCCTTTCAATTTGTTCTATGCACGTCGTAATATGACTGCCTTAACAAAGCTCCAAGCGCAATCTTTCAAATTTATTTTTTTGTTATTAACCAACTTCGTCTTCGCTCTCTACGAAAAGTTTGTTTAAAAGCTGTCTTCTGTAATGACGGTTCATCGTTTCGGTAACAGATTGGTCCATTGGTTGTAACAAGCTTGTCATGTTTGTTGGTAAAAAGATTGTTTTAAACTGACCATTCCCTCCTTCCAACAATCCTTCATTGGGATGAGTTGGTGCATTATCAATAATCAAAAGCACTCTACTGCCTTCTTTTCCAAGGGATTTTTGGTGCTTTTTCACATCAGGGATGAAAATTTTGTCTTATATACCACTCGGTAAACAATGCTGAAGTAAATCCAAGCCTTGGGTTGGTTTTTATAAAGGAGGGGAAGGTTTTTCACATTTTTAAATGCTCTTGGGCTTTTTTACTTCCCTATTAACAGAAGGGGTATTTTGTCGCTTCCTGCAGAGTTCGCACAGTTAAGCACATGTTCTTTACTAACTTTATATCCTGTGAAGCACTACTCTCCCTTTTAGATGCTAAAGTAGTCTTAGTCAGAGCTTTCCAAACAAGTCCGGTTTTATCGGCGTTGTACAAAAACTCAGGATCGTAGGAGTCTACTAAAACTTTAAATTTTTCAATAAAATCTTCTGCTGCTTTGGAGTCTGCTGATAACTTCTCGCCACTTAAATCTAAATTATGGACACCGTGCCTGGATTTAAAATTTCTTGGCCAGCCATTACTTGCTTTAAAGGATGAACAACCAAGCTACTGAGCAGAGATCTTAGCTTTTTCACAAAGAATCGGTCCCGAAATTGGGTTTCTCATGGAACATTGCTGCAAAAACCACTTGAAAATGGCATCTTCTGAATCATTGATTTTCTTGAAGAACTTCCATCTTCGTTTCCAAGTTTAAAAGTAGAGGTTTGTTCCTTTTAATGTCTGAAATCGTTGATTTGCGAACACCGTATATCTCAGCCAACTGTTTACCCTTAACTCCCTTATCTGATTGCTCTATAATTTTTAGTTTATCCACTAACGATAAAACAACGCGTTTCCGCTTAGGTGCCATGATGAACGACGAAACGCACTCACAAACAAAACTATTCACCGACGGGAAAGAGTACTGTCTACGACACATCGACTGATTAATCAAAAAGAATAGTAACAGGTGGACCTAGCGATGGACGACAGATAATAATAGAACTGCAGTATGAGAAGCTGACGTTCCTATCTTGATTTTTTTTTAAATTCTGAAAGCGATTCGGATAATCGGCGATTCGGATAATTGGGGTTCTACTGTACAGAATAATCTTAGACTTACAGTTCTCCATAGAAGAAGAATGTGTCCAACATTATTATGTACTGAAAAAAAGAACTTTCGCTATGGTGCACAACGAAAAATTAATTCCGCCAGCAATCAATTATGATAAATTTGGAAATGTAACCACCGCCCTGTCGTGCCCTGTTGATTAGCATATTTTCATATGTATTGCATGCAGATCTACATACACACAGAGAATTCAATGGTAGTTACTCCATCTAACTTTTTGAATAGCCTATCTTTTGTCCGATATTATCTGATGTCTGTCTATTCAACCACAATAAATTGCCTAGAAGCGAAAATTTATAATCGAGCCTGGGGTTTGCGTGGGAAAAAAGTTTTAATCGTAAAAATGAACGAAAAACCCCATCCAAACAAACGATAATAATGCACATTCAAACTGTAAACTATCAGTGGAAGTGTGACTTTAATTTTGATTAAAACTAAATTACTTGGACACGAACGTATCGGGGATATATTGACATTATACTCTATGTTTAATTACGCAAACTTGTGGCCTAATTAATGTGGATGATTGTTGGTTGGTGCCGTATTCGAAACAATTAAAGACGAGGTTCAATCCGATATTGCTATTATTACAGTTATTATTTTTTTCCACAGCAATTACAGACATGAAAATTACCCCGATATCTACCAAACAATTGCGTTTTGTTTAAGCTATCCGTGTTTACTGTGAATTTATGTAAATTCATATAAAGCCCCCCCTGATCATAAATTGCGGCAATTCTTTACCGTTTCCCTTATGTTTCAATTTTAATTACTCTAAAGATAATCGTAGAAGAGCTCAAACCGATATTGGAATCCGTTTTGTCAGCACAAAATATATTTGGTGTTTTCGAGTTTTGCCAGCACCTGCAATAAATGTAATATTAGCATAATGGGAAAAATATGAATAATTTATGGTGGATTCTTATTCTGTCAAGAGGATTATTGACATTTCGACATTCGTTGAAAACCAAGCGAAAATGAAAAACGCTTTTATGTTACGGACATAATAAAAATTTCACCGTTCTCATCATGCATTATAAAAGTATAATAATTCTTGTATAGTAGTACAGGTCTACAATTTTAACAGAATTTCCCGTCACGTTTTAATTATAATGTTCGGGAATTTGTTGGTGGAAAAATGTTTTTGTATAAACCTCAGTAATTGCGTGTTATTTTTATTTCCATTTCAGAACCGTAAAAAAACTACGTCTTATCAGTTCAATCGGATTTGTAAGTTGTACGGTCGTATCCGTAAGAAGAAAAAAATCCATTTATTTCGTTATAATTATCGGTTTATTGATTACATCATAATAAACTTGACCTATTTTGTTTATATATAAATTAATGTGGAAGATTTTTCGCGTAGAAACCCCAAAATTAAATGTAATGAAGCGATAAAATTCCATTAATCTCCAAGTGTATTGACGAGCTTTCGAACACTTCAATAAATACGAAAATGTTGATATGAAATATAACACGTTTTCTATAATTGCTATAGGTGGAAATAGAGGTGTATTTGTTTGTGAACTTGCTTCATATTTACAAACATAACAAAACAAATAAGCTAATATCAAATTCATTTCAAAATGGTGGTTGCGTTACCACCCTCAACTGGAAAGTTACAGATTGCCTCGACAGAATCCGAATTTTGAACAGAATACTGCAATGAATAGTTTAATAATTTTCTTTAAGCTATTTTCTTAATAATAGCCACAGACTGTTGATGGGTTTTGGTGATAAAATTATGGTTGGAGGCGACCATATCGTTTGTGGAAACATGTTGATAAATTGTGGGCGAGTTGTGTAATATTGAAAACGTTAAAGTTGTGGATTTTCATAAAGTTACCTAAAGCTTGAAATGTAAATTTCGAGACTTCCACAAAAAAGAAACTGTATATATTTAAAATTAGATGTATCAATTGTAAAACCGCCGTGTTGAAACTCTATAAAACTTTAACGAAAATAAAGCCACAACCAGCCGGATTACAAATCGATTTTTGCACGCGAATACACAAAAATTAAGTTTTCTTTTCCCCTCTCTGTAGACACCGTTTTAACCCGACGACTAACATCTGTTGCTCAATTTGCGTTTTATCAACAATTTTCGACAGGGAGCAACATAAAAAAGTAGACAAACCGCTGGCAATATCCGGATCGATAAGTTTCCTTCAAACGATAGATAATATTTACCTTCTCCATTACTTAGACGTTTGCAAAACAACTTTTCCACAGTCTCTCACCCACCTGCTTCGGTCATATACAAACGGCGACGTTCACACAATTGAGGCGGAAATTGTTGCTTTATATATGAAGGGTGGATATCTACTGTCGTTCTAACAGGAACAATACGAGTGAACCGACAAATTACATTTTTTTTGCCTTGTTTTTTTTTTCTCTCGAAAGTATGGTTGGTATAAAATGAAAATCTGCGCTGTATTTGCCAAGATTTATGACCAACTTGTTAATCTTGCAGAGGTTGAATAGATCGGGTTTAGATAGCGACAGGATTTAAGCGAGTTTTATAAAGTGGAATATTCTTAGTTGTTGAATTAGGTTAACTATATGCGGTTAGGGCAGAATTTCTATATGCAACAGTTTACAATATTATTATTATTATTATTAGATTGTGTCTAAACAAAAACAACGATTTATTACTCTAATTTCGGATGGTTCTAGACGAATAATTGTTAAACAAAATGGATACGGTACGGATTCAATTTCGACTCGAATAATTGATGAGTTGCTACACGCTATATACACGATTGATTTATTAAACGGGTAATATTTGGTAAATTTCGATGTGCCTGTTGATTACCAACGATTTGGTGAGTGTGTACGTACGTTCTTGCCGTTTTCAGATGACAAATTTGATAGATCGATTTCGTGGAGTATTAAATGCAGTTCAAGTGGATGCTAAAATGATCGTTTACGGATAGTTTCCGTTTTATGATGATCCATATTATTTATATTGAATAATAAAGCTTTGTATATTATTTGTTATAATGATTGGAATAAGATAGTTGTAGAAATACCCAGCAGGAGATACCATTAGTAGAAGCCAGCTCTCTAATGATTCGCGATCTAGGCGATATTTCGAGATATTTGTTACTAAATTCACCGGACTCATATATCCGATCTTGAAAAGCCTCTGGGCCAGAATCCATTAGATTTAGATAAATATAAAGTAAAATCTTCTTTTTTTAACGTACAAGAAAATTTACATCATTTTAAAGCTTGAATTTTTCAATATAATCTACGATCCGATCGATACGTTTTTGTAGACACTGTAACAGTTTTTGTAGACCCACATGAAACGTGCCTTCCAGCCAAATTTTGTAACTATGAGAGAGGTCAGTGGGTACCGAAGTACAAGGTAGGTGGATGATAATGTTGCAAACTTGCAGGAAAGCGACAGATTGACGTGGGTGCGTTTTGTCGTGAACAATACTTACACCTTTGCTCTTTCCGTATTCTCTACAATTTCAAAGACGAAGAAAAATTTGATCCAACAGCTCCTCATGGATCTATGAAACTGTTACAGTGTTTACAAAAAGGCATCGATTGGAATGGTGATTATGTCGTAAAATAGGCAAAAGCTCAACTTTTGAGATAATTTAAATACAATAGAAAGTAAAGGATTTTTCGAACGCTCTTATTTTGGAAATTTCTCTCATCCATTACCTGAATTTCGAAATATTTAACAAAGAAGGGTTATACGTGTCCGGATAGACAATTCTAAATGGATGAGGCCGTTATGGGGCATAGTTGTGTGGCCTAGTTATAGTATAAGGGTTGCGTTACAAGGGATGATTAATGGATAGATTTGGGAGGATCTAAGAATTTTTCAAGAATCCACCTCTTTTTTTATTTATCTATAAATGTTTGGTAATTAATTTTAAACTATTAGACTGGTTTTAAGTATTGATAGCCGATTAGAATAGTAAAGACGTGTCCCAGAAAGTAGTCTCGGTTAATTACTAAAATTCCCTGTTCAAGACATTTTGCATACGAGCATCTACTATAATCAATTTGTAGGGAAACGAGTCGTAAAAATTGGAAATTTATAGGTTCATAAAATCGACGTAGACATAATGATATGAATTAGGTAGGGTGGTCGGAGGGGTTGACTATTTGTAATAATATGCTGACAGATTTTTCGATTATATTATAGCAACCTACAATTTAACGAAATTACTTATTAAAAATTTACCGAGTCACATTTCATGAAAGCTACGTGGCTTTGTATTTTTAGAAATGTCATAGGAAATAAATGCTGCTTCATTGATTACTGCTGCTTCTCCAATATTTATAGTGGTGATTAAGTTCCCTCTATTATACTATTCTTTTTCTATTCTATTCGACCGAAATAATTATAATTCAATTCGAGAACGTTTTGTTGGTTTTTATTCAATATGGGAATTATCGAAATAATAGTCGTAACGAACAAAAAAAACTATTAAAACTCCATCGAAAAAGTAACAAAAGTCGGAACCCAAATCGACAGAATTTATTAATAATAGATGGGATTATTTAATGGTGTGTTTCTGGGAGAATGGTAAATCCTTTCAACGGAATGGCCCATCAAAAACGAATTGAAAACCGGAATTTCGAACAAAGTTCACTTCGATCAGATCACCATTATCAATAATGCAAAGAAAAACTCGATACATTTGCCATTTGTTCCAATCAAATATTTCCCGTTATAGAGTACTTCATTAAAAATTTATAAACTTCTAAAGAGAGTTCGTTGCAATGCTTTTAAAAAAAGCTCTCATGGTAAATCGATAAAATTTTCGCGAATGTCTCGTTTTATTTGAGGAAAATTTGACGAAAATTCGGCAACTTTCCGGCGGCAAGTGGCGCATTTTCAAATATTCGCCTCTAATATGCTATCTTTTTTCCTCTCTAACAAAATTTACGAGAATTGAAAGATTTCCAAAATTGGCGTTTAAAACAAATTGAAATAATTTTAAAAAAAATTATGAAGACATGAATTACTTACCAATTAAAATTCGCATCAATAGTACAATCTAACAAAGACATATCTCTCCACTTAGAACTGGCGCTAACTGACGCCCGCCGTCGTTCGACGTCGGGCGACGATAGCGCCGTTATCCAGCAAGCGGAGACGCTGGTAAATGCCACCACGGATTCGGTCAATACCAGAATCCTGGTGCTAACTCTCACACACACACACACACACCAACGTACATAACATAACGAATTCATGCAGCAACACCAGGTGTAACATTGTAGAGAAGTTGAGCATTTTTGCTGGTAAATATACGCTACCATAACAATGACGGCTATTTATCTTCCATATTAGGATAAATGGTATTAAAACAATTGAATTGAGAATGACAATTGGGTAATATTTGTTATGACGGGTGAGAGGAAAAGAAATGAAGGCTTTTACTGAATTAACGTGCATGCGTCAACACCTGGTACTTGTCCTGTTAAGTTCCCTAAGGGCCCTTTTAACAAGGAACGAAACATGAGGCGAATAACTGAGAGATAGGAGGATTAGCGTTTGATAAAAAAAAGGTTTGCATGCATTAAAACAAATACTATTCTCACTATATTTCAAATATCTGCTTTTGTAAAATTTTGTACAATACTCAGCAACCTGTGAATTTGATTAAACGAACTTTATTGCGCCAGCGAGTGGAATTTATTAGCTTCATTATAAATTTCGAAATTTACAGTTTTTGAAGTTATTAATAAAAAGCTCAACTAATATTGAAGCCTCCACGTTTCGTTCAATCGTATACAGTTACCAATAATCGTCATAACGGGTGTATTACGAATCTTAAATGTAAAGCTCTTTTAAGTCGAAGATCTAATAAGTTTTTATAGAGGATCCGCCATCAAATTCTAGCCCAAAACCAGCTAGTGTTTGCCTAGAACAAGGATTGGGGAGCGATGACTTTGTTGATTTTTCTTAACTAAAGTAAATATTTGTAAAAGTTGTAGAGGAATTTTTCGTAGCTTTTCTCTAAATGTTTGTAATGTTCCAGTGTTGAATAAACTGGAAAAGCTTAACTGTAAAGAAAACAACAACTGTAATTGTCTCGACTGTTCCGTTTCGTAAGCTATTTTTTTCTTTTGTTCTGGTAGAGGTCGATTTCCCTTTTCCATAATTATTCAAACGCAAAAATCGCAATTATAAAGTTTTCGTGTTTAATTATATTTTGTCGTGTAAACTAGCCTTGTAGACGACAAGTTTCCGGTAAAGAATTTCACGCTATTAACACAAAGGAATTTAAAAAGCTGTTCCATTGAAATCGACCAAATATCTATCCATAAAGTACGCATTAATATTGTTATAAATTACGAAATATCGACAAAATCTACAGTGATATTAAATCAGATGGAATTTCGTAATAATATAGAAAAAGTGATGTGTTATTTCGTGTTTGTAACTAAATTGTCATTAAATTATACATTATTTGGAGCCATCAACGCCGAGCTTATGTTAGTAAATTGGTTGCCACCCCCTTGGAAGATATATTATTACACGAAAATTCATTAAAAGTCCTTTAATAAATTCTAAGACATTGTCACGATAAAGTTATTTATTAGAAACATGGCGGTAAACTTGGAAAATTCGAACAAAACCCGAAATTCTAGAAGGAACACAACAGGGAGAAAAAAAAGATGCTGTTGGAGATACTCATTATTTCACCATTTGCAGTTACATTTGCCTCCAGTCAATTCTTCACCCACTTGTTTCTTATCGAAATTTCCAATCTGTGTTCTGTTTACCGTATTTTCTCTATTTTACTTTGATAGAAACTGTCAATCCTCAAGAGATATCTATTGATAGAGAAATTTACATCAAATCCTTGAAGGCGAGCCGAGTCAAAAGAGAAGTGCTCTAAACGAAATCAACGATAAATCGTTGTAGAGACTAAATACGGTTGTTGTCATAAGCGGCTTATCGCTAGTTAAAGAATCATCACTATATCAAATTTGTATCGATTTCAACGATGTGCAGAGTAAATAAATGAACTGAGACGATTCGTCAGTCAAGCCGTATCCATTGGAATTGTGTATCAAAATAGAGACCATAATTATGAAATATCACAGAATCAATAAATGTGACGCTATTTCAACGTCAATCAAACAAAAACTCGTCTCTGTTTAGCTTGTATTAATTTCGTTAATTCCACAAAATTAACACGAATTCGAATATGTTTGTCTATCTACTTAACACAACGCTTTTACAAATGATTCCAGCATATATGCCCTAGTTTCAAAGGTATGTGTCCCAGTCCGCTATAAAGGGTTAAATGAGTTTGACTGCCATTAGTGAGGATGACGCCAACAGGATAATATTCTTTTCACTTTATTCTATCCTGTTTCAGCACGTACATGCAAGCGAATAGGAATGCGTGTCGGATACTTGTGGGTTTTTGTCGATGGAACTAATCGAACAGCTCTATTTCCCAACTTGTTGCCCCGTCTCTCTAGACACAGTTCGGTAAATGTTGATCCTTTCTAGAAATAAAACGAGTTCCTCTCAAATTCTTCATTAGATTTAATAATATCCCTCATGGATGTTCATGGTTTCTTGCAACGGACAAATATTTGTCGATCTTAACTGAATCAGAGCACTAAATCAATTATTCTAGTTGCATAAGGAAATTACAACGAATTTCAAGATGTTTCTTATTGAATGTAAATAAGCGAGATGTTAATAAGGAAAAATTCACACTGTTGCAATGTTGTACAACTTGATCTTCACGTGAATCACGCTGTAAATTAGCGTCATTCTTTCCGGTACGAGAGTTTCTACACTTTTTTATTTAATTGTAAATTAAACAGTGTATTATTCCGTTGAACTCCTGCTAGATGGGAAAATAGACTGCTACACTTGAATTTTATCCAGTTTTCTTTGAACATTTCTACATCGATATTTTCTACACTCTTGAATTTCCTTTGATATTAACAATCACACAGTAAAAATCAAACATAATTAAGCTCTTTTATAATTTGTTTTTACACTGACATAAATGTCGGATACTATAGGAAAGACGGATGGTTTTTAAATTAACAAATATAATGAAGCTTTTGTTTTCAGCTTTTTCAATTTTTCCAACATCAATCAACTTGACCTAACAGAATTCATAAAATTCCCATTTAGATTTTTATTGTTTTCTTTATTCCGTTATAGTTGCTTGATTGTAATATATTGAAAGAAAAACAACAAACATTTATAGAAAAATTCGTTAGAAATCAACCGAACACAACTCCACTAAAACTACCACACGTATGGAAAATCGTGTGGTGTTGGTAAAACGTGTTCTCGTTACAATCAGCAATTTTAAATGTATTGGAACAAGAAAAATCAATGTTTGTCCGTTAGCCAATCTGTCTGCCACTCGTTCTGTGATATTTTATATTCGGAATATTCGATAGAATCGTGTATAGTTGAACATTTCTTACTCCGTAAAGATAAATTTCAAGTATAGTTGATGTCAAGCATCTGCAAGAGAATATTTGAAATTTTCATAAATCGTATAGTGGAATGCTTTTCCTATCAAATTGCATCTCTTCAGGAATTCCTGGAAACATGCAACTTTTCGAGATCAAGTACACGTTTAATATGTGGAACTGAAAGATTCGACTACGTTAAAATTAAAACTCCGACTTTTCAGTTTTATTTAAATATAGTTTCCGTTATATTATTATGAACAGTAAGGAGTGGTTTTCAGTGAAAACAGCCACTATAATGCTCAAATTTCAGGAGTTTATTCCAAAAGTCTGATTACATTAGCTTACAGTTCAATCCAATGAAGAGGGGAGATCGAAGCTCTGCAGGTGTTCTAGCTCGACTTCGCCTCGAAAAACTTCTACTGCTTAAATCATAGGAGTAGCTTATGAGAATATTGGTTCACTCTTAGTCTTGGCCTAGATTTTCTGCATCAGCTAGCAGAATTCTCAGTTCGCTGAAAATTAGAAAATAAGAGTTGTCCCTGTTGATCAACTGAGATTACCACCAGCAATCGTTTCTTTACTTGTTGAATTGGAACGATATGAACGTCAGACAGTCGAGCTACGACCGATTTGTGTGGTGATTATTGGTATCGATTAAAGTTGACTTTTCGATTACCGAAAACAGCGATTAGATCCCTCAGCCGGGCAAATCTGTGTTCTAGACCGACAAAAGCAATAATGATCGGCTTTTGTAACGGCTCCATTCGCTCCAAAACTCAATTATTTCATACATATTGGCACATCAATATTAATTCCTTCATTTAATGTTTATGTCAGTAATTTGAAATTAACTCTCGGAAATATGGAATGTCCCCTAGATAATAGAAGAATTAAATAACTGATTAGAACTTTTAAATAAACTATCAACTAATAGTATTAAAATTGACGGCAAATTTTTGTGAAATCCTCAATATCACTTCAACTTGTCGCTTTGATACAATCATCTCGTCTTATTTGCAACTTGTTCTAATAACAATAATAATAACAGTAACGAAACACGTAACATGGACGAAAATGTATTTGAAGATAAGAATTTTATTATAAGTCAGTGAAACTGGGTCAATAAATATCCTGTGGGAGTTACGCTTTCTCCCTTTTTCATCTGTTTTCGTTTGGTATAAACGCAGTTGTTTTTTTTTTCGTTGCTAGTTTATTTTATTTGCACTTGAAACGTCAACAAATTGATAGGACCAACGGGAAAATCGCGGCCATTTGTCAGCGCCTCCACCATTTATTGTATTCATAATTGTTGCTCCTTCAAAGATAATTTGAAAATGTGAAAGTATTGAATGGGAGACAACACAGATTCAATGGAGGTTTACTGAACAAATAGAAGATTATAATTGAATCCAAACAACTTTTTGCGATGTTCCCATACCTCTTCACAATTCTTAAATTCTCGTTATTTCTTTTTAATTTATTTAACTGAATTCAGAATTCTCTATAATCTAGGTTCAATTCGACTAGACGCGAACATGATGAATAGTTTCATGTCTGTTCGAAGATTCCAACAGAAGAATCTGGGACTTGATTACGTTCAAAAGATTGTATGTACATGTATGTTTAATCCTTTCACAACAGTAATCGAAATAGTTTGAAAACGATCCATTATTCTCGTATTGTGAACGATTTGATAACAGTCGGTTGAAAATAGATCACGTATCTTTGATATTTCACCTCTGTCGATGATTGAAATTCGAACACAACAAATTGAACGTCGCTTTTATCAGAAAATTACAACGGATCGATATTTAATCAATATTGATTGACGTCTTTAGAATTTTAATCCGAATTATTATCCAATATTATCATTATTTACAAAGTTATAATAGAAAAATATTTATTTCCGTTGTTCGATTGCGGATTTCGATTTAATTTGTTTTTGTTGTCGATTTCATTAAAACTTTTTCTATAAAAATCTCTATCGAATTTTTGTTTATCCGGCCGATATGAACATTTCAAATTTCTCATTGTTCGTTTCTATCGATTTTCGAGTGTATTTATAACAAAGACCTGTCAAAATCAAACCTAATCGAAAATCCAACACGCGACTCCTACAACTTCCAATATCTAGGATTAATGCCAATCCTTCGTCGGTGTGACGGTATTTGTTGTCCTGTCTCGTCTCTCATCGCAACTTGGACTGCATCTAAACTCGTTAAACGCAAACCAAATCATTATTGGCATATATTTCAGGATCATGTTACGTGACCGGAATGCGGCGCAGTTCTCTTGGCTTAATTCAATAAAAATTGTTGTGCAATAATAATTATCGTTCTCGGTGAATTGGCTTGACTTCTATTCGAAAAACTCATTTTAAACAATGGAAAACGTAACAAGGCTCCGTTGGAAATTGTAAATCAGTCACGCAATATGCTAATTACGCTAGCCGGGATTACAGATACGATTAAGGCGACCGATATGTGTTGCCGGATATGGGGTGGTATTATTTGAATACTGATAGACTGGTGGTTGATTTATAATCATTACGGCTTGTCGATTATGGTCGTGTTCGAGATCAAACTATATCACTACGTGTCGGTGTTGTCGGTAATTTTCAATTTGTGGCAAATTAGAAATTTATTCTAAGCGACATTAGGAAATAAGTTGACAACAACGCGATCTAATTTCAAGCCACAAGATTGAATAATTAATAAAGATCTATTGACGCAAATATTTGTTTGCAAGCTTTGCTTTGTTGGCCATTTATTAAAGCTTGCAATAAACGCCACAATTTATCTTCCCAACTTATTGCATATGTTCCAATTCCCATTACCTTCGTTTGGATATGGAATGTTTCCACATCTGTATCCCGATATTCAAGCTCCATTGGACAAATTCGCAAACCTTCTCGAATTCGTTTCGAGTCAATATTTATTCAACTTCATCAAACCACTTTGAGACAATCAACTCCCAGAACAATCCATGGTTTTGTTCCTAAATTATCATCCTCTAGAGGTGGGCAGGATCATCCGTTTTAATCATCAAAAAAATACAGGGACGCTTATCGGTAATTACCGATGCTTATAATGTCGACAAAAAAAAACCGGTAAGAATAAAGAGAAGAAGCGGAATGATGATAACGATGATAATAAAGTCAGATAAGATGAATCGTAGATTGTTCCAGTACCACAGAATTTTAAGCCCACCTTTTATAGATTCTTCAATTATTAAAAGATTCAAGAACTTAAACCAAAGCTCCTTTAGTGCTTAGGTGACCTAGTTTAAGTTGTTGTATACGAATATTTTAACAATTGAAGAAGTTGTGAAAGGTGGCTGCTTGTGCTGAAACAGTCTGTACAGTGATGATACAAACAAACTTTCAAGAGGCGATCTCTGATGAACATTGTACATGCTCTTATATCGATCGCAATCAATTCCAATTAGTATTGCTTTTAGTAATTAATAAGCCCGTCAGGATGATCGAGCTTGTATAAGGTCAATTCTCCATCATTATCAATAGAAACAGAATAAAGCAGTCTTTTTTACTTGTTTATCTCTTCTTATTTCAACGAAATTAGGAGCAATAATGAGGCAAATTAATTTTCTAATAAAAGCAAGTACTGGGGCTAGAACTAACAAAGTTAATTATGAGCTTGGATTATAAAAAAAAACCTTGCATCAACTTCGTTATTGTTTGAAAACCAATGTTAATTATTCAACAAAAGTTAGGAGGATAGTATGCACAGCAAAAGCGATTGTCGTCCATATACGACAAAATTAAACATTCAAGTTACAGTCAGTTGCATTTGTTGTTATTCAAAGTTTTCATTATTTTCACTGTCAACTTCCATTTCAGTTATAGAATTCACCAGTTGTTCGATTCTGTTGGTTAACTTTTGATGTGAAAATCTGAGAGAGTGCCACAATATCAAAAGAAATTACGAAAGAAACATATCAAAAGTATTTGATAAATTTTTCAATAGTTAACGTTTTTAACAATAAAATCTTACGTGACTTTTGCAAGAACGTGCACTCTTCAAATTGAATTCCACTCCTCTACAGAAAGTTTTATTGAATTCCAAGCTTTCAGTCTTCAAAACTAAAGTATAATAACTAGCTTTTGTTGTGCAATTCACGTTGCAATTGAACATCTGGTTGTTAATTTCCAGAAGGCTTCAACTGAATTCATATTAAGCCAAATTAAACTGGAGAAATAGGTCATGTTTCCTGAAAAAAAATATAAATACATTGATGTCGCCGCATTGATATCGTGCAAAATTGATTAGATACGCGTAAAATATAAGGGAATTTGTTGCATGACCCGAAGCCGAGTAATATCCAATTGATCGTCGACCAGGTGTACATAATTCCGACAACAAACCGTTATAGATCGGCAAGAATCATCAAATGTGTCTTCAGGACTGTTGCGTGTCCCTAGGGTGCCTAACGTATTGAAAGGACAATGTAAATGTGAGGAAATAGACCTGTAAAGTAAATTACCTAGAAAATATTACAATGCCTGGAAACTACTAGTGTGTTGTAATACAAGCAGGGAAAGTAACACGTTATCATGTTTTTGCTAACAATGTTTAGAAAGTTACAGGAAATTTCACTTCAATTGCACTACGTCTATTTTGAGTTGTCGTGAATGATTAATGACGTTAAATTGGACGTTTTTCTTGGAGTTTGCACGAAATTCCGTTACGAACTTGACTTTGGAAATTTCATCGACTTTTTTGACTTGTTGCTAGCTGGTTATTGTCCTTTTATAAATTTTGATTTAAAATAAGGACCATTAGCGTAATTGATGTGAGTTAAATCCAAATTATAGGGTGAAGCTCACATTTCAGTATTATATTTTCATAAAAGTAAATAGAACGGTTAGAAATATGTAGTTTTAGATAACAACAAAATATAAATTAGAGACTATAGGGGAGTGTTGTGTCTTCCAAAACTGCCTCTCATTCCACATAATCCTCACAAATAAGGTCAAATATTGATCGTATGTTCCAACCGAAAGCTATATTCATTCCATCAATATTTACATAATCGACAATGTTAACGTAATGAGGAAATATAAACGAGAATTTCGGAAGAATGTCTAGTATTTCGTTTTGATTCGATTTCATTATTTCCCATCAAAATCTGGTATTAATTGTTTAAAAATTTACATAATAATCGTTGAAATATTCATTTCTATCTTCAATTCTCTGGTGGATTATCCTTCATTTGGCTATAGCAAAATGACAGTTAGTCAGTCAGTCGGCTATATAATGTGGATCTTGAATTTCCATTAGAACAAAGTGAGTTAGTTGAACTTTAATCTAACGTTGGCCTAACGTATTAGGAATGTGTTAATCCCGTTTACCTCCAATTTACCCCAACTATATACCTTTATGATTTGATGTAATCCTTGCTTCATTGCTGAACAAATTACAGTGCTATAGAGACACAGAGTATTCGAATCATTTATAAAAGTGTCGAATTATATAAAGATTAATTATTGTTGAGTTGATTAATTAGCAACTTTACTCTAAAATTAGATTGTATAAATGCACATCATCAACTCGCTAGATCATATTTTACCACAACAAAGGGAAATCGTCAATTTCGCCCAACTATGCGTAATCGTAGACAAGGGTTGAAGCAAAGGAGAATCTATTCAACAGCTTCCTACATTGAGAGAAAGAGAGTACTCTGACAACAATTTGTACTCCGAAACACGTTTAAAATAACAATAGGAACCAATTAGATAATCAGATGCTAATTAACGATACAATCACTAACGATCGCGATGGCAAATCGGATTTTATACCAAATTCGTTTTGAGAATTTGTTTACTGGCAATATACGTTGCAGAAATAAAATATAAATAGACTAACATGACAACAAGAGAACAAGTAAACTAGAAAATATGATGTCTTGTATTAGAGAAACTTCTCTTGTGACAGAATAACTAATCATTTTTGTTTATGTCTCAGTTGGATTTTTCTATAAAATTTTTCACATATAAAAGGCTTTATCTGTATACACATCTTTTCAAGAAACAATGGTTATCCGTTTTAGATGGAGAAGTTTTAAAGCAACATATACCGGGAACCAAATTCCTCTAGCAACACAAGAAGAAGGAATGGCAGGAAGTCTCCTCCTCCAGAGTACGTCAAATGGGCGGAGGTTTTTATTTTTATTATTTAGTCGCTCCCCACTGTTAAGACACGCATACTCAGTCAAAGTTAATAGTTGTTATAAATACGGGTGGAATTCAACTGATAGAGCAAACAATATCAACAAACATGTGTTGTCTTTGTCGTACTCATAATGAATTTGGAATAATTCTCCACATACAGCTAGATACATCTTTGTTAGACAAGATAGGATTATACTGTCTTATTCTTTTCAAAGCTACAAACAATTTAATAGTCCGTTGCTAGATAGCGTCATGAGATTAATGCTGAACAGGAGGTGATAGGTTCAAATCTCATGATCGATGCAATTCACTTTTTTCTTTATTATGATATGACAATAATTCACAAAAGTGAGACTTTTCATAAACGTTTAGTTGACACTAATAAGTAAATCACAAAAAATCAGAAAAAATTCTCGATTTACGATGAATTGTATTTAATTCATCATCAATAAAAAAAATTGAAAATGCGTGGAATGCCGCGCGTTGGAAGTGAAACTTCTGAGGTTAGAGATGAAATTCATTTTTGTCTTGGTTTATTTTTTTCTCTCGTTGCCTGAAGGCTCGTTTTTGTTCTGCAGTTGTATTATTCGGCACTTCACTTATCTCAATTTAACACCATTAATTAATATTATAAATATAAAAATTATAAATCGCGGTACGCCTTGAAATTTTAGTTTAGTTCCGGAGGGCGTTGTACCATCGATCAATGACACCAACTCTAGACCCTAGTGTTTATTTTAAGTTGGCAGAACGGACAGAGTATAAGCGACGCTATTAGCAACGCTCCCACTCTTCCCTCTCAGTTGTCTGTTAGAGGGGAAGTGCTTCCATTGAAAAATTACACCCAAGCGCGCCTAAAAAAGTTTCACTTCAAAAAGATAAATGAAAAGACATATTTTTGTGATCAATATGTGTCTAAAGGAGTTCGAAATTATTAACCATAATTGAGCTGCACGATTTTACAATAGTAGATAAAAAAAATTTCTGTAAAATTTTTCATAAATTAATTCTTAGTAATTTTTGTTAGACAACATTTAACTGACGTGTATGGAATAAAAGGAAATTTTGCACACATAAAGTAACTATCTGATTTTTCATTTCAATGTTGATTTATTGGTTTTGTCTGGTAGGTAAAGAATCGTTTTCTTTTGTAATTTTTACAATTCCATAAAAGACTAAGGGCGAATTTTACAATTCGGTTTATTCCGTTAAATATTCTCTCAAATATTTTATGTCGGTATAAATCGTAGCATTTTCGTTTCTACGAGTCGAGAATAAAACGCTGTTAAGATTTTCGGTAACTGCGCCGATTTGAGCCGAAGATTTTAACAGAGTTTTATCTCAACTTTAACTCTCTTCCCTATTGGCTGTTCTTTTTCTGGTGACAAAAAAGTGGAGCGAAATTTGAAAAACGGAGACAAGAAGGATTTGAACTTGTAAATTTCTAAAGATAATTGAAGAGGTATTGAAAATATGTATTATGTAAATAAACAAAGAAATATTTACTATAAAACGAAAATGTTTGTT
This sequence comes from Epicauta chinensis, assembly GCA_021725515.1. Classification (NCBI taxonomy): domain Eukaryota; kingdom Metazoa; phylum Arthropoda; class Insecta; order Coleoptera; family Meloidae; genus Epicauta; species Epicauta chinensis. The sequence goes on from JAEDXX010000274.1 coordinate 86,082, forward strand.
AGTGTGTAGTAGAATATTTAAATCATTGAAAAACAAAGAAATTTTTGACAATCTAAACTAACAAGATTCATAATAGTATTAGAAAAATGAATCGCTTTTAAAAGGATGATCTACCTGAAAATTGGGAAATTCCAAAATGTTATTACCGGTGTATCTAATTGTGCCGTTTATTTTGAAAGTAATATAAACGGCTCAATTTTTGCGGAATAATAAAGCATCCCTTCATTACTAGTCAACAAGTCATTATTGGAATTATGTAAATAAACAAAGAAATGCTGCAATATATTGTAACAAGAACTTGTTTAATTTTGTGGACAAATAAAGAGTTTATAAAAATATGTAAAACGAATGAATATTTCACGGTTTACATTATGATTCATAATATTAGAAGAAGGATGGCTTTTAAAAGGGTGATTTACCTGAAAATTGACAAATTCCAGGGTTGCAATATATAAAAAAACATCTGTTTAGACCTGTCCCAAGTTTCTATATTTTAACAAAGAAACATTTTACAAAAGAAACGTGCTTTCTTTGTTATAATTTTTGAATTCTGTTGCGCCATGCATCACTATTCTAATACCAACTTAAAATTCCTAAATGTATTGGAACTAGAAAGTGGGAATTGTAGAAATCAACGAAGATAAAGTAGGGTATATTAGCCAGCATAAATATATGTTAAAAATAACCTAACTTTTATTTATTCTGCGCATCGTAGTAACCGCCCTGTGCCAAAAAAAAATTGTTTTTTTTTTTGAATATCTACATACATCTAAAAAGTTTCTTCAATAGATTAAAAAAATCTCCTAAACATGAGCTTGATATCTTAAAAATTGAGCTGGCGCATGGGGGGATCCCCTTTCCCATTTAAAATACATTGAAAAAACTTTTTTTAAATTCTCTACAAAAAAGGTTTCTTCCATTTTTTGCTGCGCCTCATAGGAAATAAGTCACAGAGCGTTAAAAAAGTGGAAAAAATTCATAAATACTATTTATGAATTTTCAGATAATTTACTTGTGTACGAAATAATTCGTGATTCTATAAGTGGTTTTTCTTTTAATAAATATTGATTGAAATTTGATTCCGAAAAGTCTCAGTATGAGTACGACAAAGACAACACATGTTTGTAGATATTGTTGTCTTTATCATCTGAATTCCACCCGTATTTATAACAACTATTACCCTTGGCTAAGTATGCGTATCTTAACAACAGTGGGCGTCTAACTAAATAATAAGCATAAAAAAACTCCTCCTATTCGACCTTCTCTGACAGCACAATTGTTCTATCGTAATCTGTGCAGAGAGGACACGTCCTACCATTCTTCTTCTTATGTACCTAGTTGAATTAGTTTATCGGTATATGTCTGCTGCAATTACCATCGAATTACAATCGTACACTTTCTATAGTGGCCTCAGAATATTGTTAAATTAAATTGTTAAAGTATTTAAGATCTTTCAAATTAATTATATTGTGTCTAAAATAAGGACTACCGTGATATTAAACAATATACTTTTTGTTTTTAAAGAGAGTATTTTTTACTAGTAAATTCAATATTATAAGCCTAAGGGTTCGTCGGTCGATGAGAGAATTTCGATTCGTGCAACAACTTTGTAATCTAAATTTCAGTATAATTAACGAGCTTTTTGCGCTGCAAAAAAAACAAACATTTTACAGTACTCCGTCTATTGAGGCATTTCGTTAGGATACTAGGTTTGTTTATAAATACAGTATTTACAGAAGTGCACTCAGTATTAGATTTGAATATTTAACATCATCCGGAGAGACATTCAATTCCGTTTTTGCTAACTAATAATTCACAATCCACGGATGGTGATAGTAGACAACGTTTTATGGTTTTATTTACTTAACTTATTTTAAATAATTTAATCAAAAAATTTCATCCCCTTTGTACTGCAATCCTTTAATTTACGTTTCGAGTCGACTGCGAAAATGGTGGATGCGCCGGGCAACTCAAATGTATAGCTGATATAAATTTATTCTGTGCATGTGAATATCTAAAGAAATAATGCAAGAGAAAAGATCACAAGGCTTCAATTTACCGTTCAATTGAGTCTGAAGTTGTGTTTGCCGTACCAACAGTGACCATTTCACGAGTAAATTACACGAGTGGCAGCTCAAGACTTTGATGACTTTTGGTATAAAGATTTACAAGTTTATTTCATACAAAGGAATTCGGCCATTTATTCCCTTTACAAAGTTTAAAAAGAGAAGGGAATTTAAATGCCACACTGTAAATTCTGTTTCAACGCTCATAAAATAATAATTATAAATTATTAACAACGATTGAGTTTATTAACCGCTAGAATAAGCTCCTCTGTGTACATACGAGATTTTTTTAATGTGATCGATTAAAGTCTTGTGTAGTTTATTTGTTTAAATACCAATAATATCGGATGGTTCAGTTATTTAATTTCTCGTCACAGAATACGGTTTAGATTTTTTGTGCGTCTGGAAACGGAAAGTTTAAATTTCGATATAAATTATAACAAAAAAAGTCTGATAATCGACTTTCATTAAGAATTCCGAATACGATGGCCGATTTGCCTCTTGGGTCGTTATATATTTGACTTTTAGATTGCAGTTTTTTTATTTGCGATTAGGGACTACAAACCAATAAACAATTTTATTTCTCATATTTCAGAAAATATCAAACTACATATAAAATTGGAAAACATTCTAGCTTCGACACAAAGAAACGCAATCAAGGCAGGTTGTGATTTCAATAAGGTCAGACTCTGTCATTTACGGCCTTTGAAAATTTCAACGCAAGTGGAATTATTGTTTGTTCCACCAAGGCACTTCTAGTTATCAATCGTATTTTTGAAAATTCTTACAGAATTGATGTTTTCTCGTTCAGTTAGGATAAGGGAAACATGCGATTCAAAACAGTAATGTGCAGAATTAAAATTTCTGTTTTTGACTTGATTTAAGATCCGTTTTATAGGATCATCAACACAATAGTATCACCGGAAAGTTTTACAGCGATCTTAAGAAACACCAGTTACACAAACTAACAAAAGAATCGTTACGCTGTCAGGACAACTATGATTTACTCGTAAAATTACCAACATTTGCTATAATAGTCGTAGAGACTTTGAAAAAAGAGGCAGTGCTAATGTGAGATAGCTATAGTATGTTTTATCGCTCACCTTCCAGATGGGGCGTAACGCCGTAAAGTGTTTACGATAAAACTGTGTAATTAGACACGTTCTAAATAAATCAACATAAATAAACAATTATCGAGGCGGTATAGTAGAGGATAGAGGAAATTTTTTCTCGCTGTGTTTCCCACTCTACGGCAATCGTTTATTTATTCTGGTTGGTTGGTTGGTGAATATTACACATAATGTTACATTTTCTGCTGACACGTCCACTCCATCCAGGCAAGGCTGAAACAAAATCTAACACAATATTGCTATTAGTTAAAATTATGATTATAAAACATGCTTTTTTAACCAGGACAATTTCGACTTTTATTACCGAATCGATTATCGTAAAATCGATAAATCAGTACGTCAGTCTTTCACAATTTCAAACCGCTGCCTATAATACGCACTGTACATACATGAGTTGATATCCGATAACGGTTTGCTCTTCAAATTACCTAACTTGTACGAATTCAAAGCGATAAGCAGCAATCATTGTGAACGTTGAACTTGAGCGGCTTACAATAACAAGCAATTATCAAGAAGAGTATGTAGTCGTTTTTGAATTGAAAAACGACGCCAGAAAGCTCGTCTAACGGATGCACGATTGTATTCCAGACAATAGATATTTTTTTTACATTATAGTAGTAAGGATCCTTCCTCAGTTGAGCTCCAAACTGGTCGTTGACGTGAAGCCACTTTACACTTTAGCACATCTACCAAATGGAAAGTTTCTAGAACCGATATTTATTATTTAACAGTTCGAATATACGGTGACACTGTAAGGCTGGCTTGGACTAATATAGAATTCAAACCAATATAGCTTCCGGGTGATTACGGAGGGCAGCGTTTGCTGATGAGTCACGATTACTTAACCTATGATGGATCAGGTAATTGAATCAATAATAAATATATTATAGTATAATTATCGAGTAATGATGTAAATCGTTAAAATAAATAATTCAAACTAATAAATAAATAAATAGTAAAGTGAATAATGACTACATGAAAGAACATAGATTATTGGAGAAACTAACAATAGCTATTTAACGATTTACTGAGCTAAATAATTAGAATACTGATTAAATGTATTTTTAGGCTACAAAAATAATTCCGCTTTAATATCAAATAATACTTAAGTATAATTGTGTCGATTTTATTTCAAATAAACGATTGACTCGGTGATATTAGGCCAATATTACTTTCGGTTATGGGTAAACCAGTCCGTTTGTCACAAATTGAAATTTTCCGTTGTTTAATTTTCGGCTGGATACCATCACGAATATTCTGGAAAAACAAAATTAAAAATCACACACAATAGGAAAATCAATTCATTGATATATCTACCTCTAGTAAAGTTCCTGATCCGAATGTTATATAATAAACTGCATAAATCGGCACCCAGATCATTGATGAGAGACTTAATGTAAGTCCAATAATCTCCGCCCATTTCGGATATTGATAATTAGCGTACGTTAAATTTGTATAATTGATACATTGGCTCACAAATATCGTCTGTAAGAGATCGAATAGTGTAGTGTGAGTCAGCAGATTATCATCACCACAGAATGTTGCCAATTTGTTGTAGACTCGATTCTGTTTTTACACGGTTTCGATTTAATCCGAATTTTTACACGGATTCTAAAAAGAAAACTAGCTCTACCTTTATTGTCTTTTTCTTTCTGTCCTATAACAAGCGACAGATAAATTCTAGTTCAGCACCACACTGTTACACGAATTCTACGAGAACGTATCTATCGTGTAAAAACGGAATTGGGTGTATTTGGCATCATTTATTGATGATGATATTCTTTTGAAATAAATCAAATTGTATTGATATCTACAATCATAACAATTGGTGCAAAGTATTTCCAGCAAATTTTCCAAAATTGATTTGGACGTTTACCAATCATCTGTTCAATACAATCGCTCAATTTTTCAACACCAAATATCCACGAAATTGCAACCGTTTGAAAGAAACACACCCATAAAAGCGACATACCGCTGGCTGAATAGTAATCCATCAATTGGAAAACGTACATGCCACCCTTTAAAATAAAATAACAATTCCCTTCCTGATAATCAACAATATAATAAGACTCACATGTGTCACCATTGGTATGCCCAACAGAAACATGATACAACAGATGATTATTGTAAATTTGTTACGGTGCGGCCGTAATTCTTCTGACCAATTATCCACTAATCCGGTAATGAAGGATTCAACTAAACAGAATTGACTATCGATTCCTAGTGTCTAAAATAAATCCCAATTTACAATGTAATTCGCTAATTCTAAAAGAATCTATTTACGATCAGCATAAAGAAGAATACAATTGTCCAAAACGGTGCGCCTGGTAGTTTTAAGACAACTTCCGGATATGTTAGAAATACCAAACCAGGACCACTCTTGACAACCGTACTGACATCACTGTTTTGTTCATATGCTATATAACCCAAAATAGAGAACGTAACAACACCGGCTAGAAGTGATGTTAAAGTATTAATAATACAAGTTATCACCGAATCCCTACAATTTTTTTTTGTTTAGTTAAACAATTCGTTTTAATAAATAACTCTGTTGAAATACTTGTAACAATTATGATGGAATTTATTGTATGAACCAAGAGCCGGTAGTGCACCGCATCCAATACTGTAAGCGAAAAAAATCTGCGACGCTCCATCCATCCAGGGACCAGGTGTTAATAATTCCGACCATCGAGGCGTTATAAAGTATAGAAGACCATCAGATGCTCCATTTAGAGTTACGGCCCGTCCCAATAGTATTAAAAGTATAATATAAGGAAATAGAGCCGTAAACCAAATTATCTGGAAAATATAGTAAGCACTATCTGTAATAAAGCATCTTCTACGGCATGTTAAGTTTGTCCGGCTTTTTTACGGCGATACAAATATGACTTGAGAAGCTGTAAAGGAACGGTCTGAATTGGGAATCGTAAATCGTATTTCGTCAAGATATGGTGAAATTTGATGTTTTTTTTTTTAATTTATTTATTAATTTCGTATCATGTAAAAATCGCGTATAGTTCATTCGCTCCATTTGCAGAGAAGACTTGTATTGTTCGGCTTCTTCTATTTTCCGATTTAAAAGGAAACTGCTAGAGATCTTTTTAAAACGGCTTTTTTTCGATAATGAATGCCGATGAAAACATTGAAATAAGAGATGAAATCAGTCTCCCAGGAGCTGCTTTAGAAAATGATCGACTGTTGAATATTTTAGACGATTTTGATTCTATCGGAAGATCAGACGCTGTTCATGGTCTGGCTAGACTGGACTTATTGGTAAAATTAACGTAATCTTCGAAGTAGAGTGCTTTTCTCTTCTTGTCATACAAGAGGCAAATAAACGGCAAAATCTAAGGCAACAAAACAAGAATAATGCCTTGAAAGGTCTAGAAGTTCATATAGTTGTGAATTTTGATATAAAAACAGACTCCTGGATCAGTGGCGAAGTGCTAGGCAGCACGTCCAGATTCTGGCACTTGATGGCATTATTCAGAAGTACACTAAGAGCTTCTTCTATTTTCCGATTTAAAAGGAAACTCCTAGAGATCTTTTTAAAACGACTTTTTTTCGATAATGAATACCGACGAAAACATTGAAATAAGAGATGAAATCAGAGCTGCTTTAGAAAATGATCGACTGTTGAATATTTTAGACGATTTTGACTCTATCGGAAGAGCAGACGCGGATCATGGTCTGGCTAGACTGGACGTAATGGTAAAATTAACGTACTCTTCGAAGTAGAGTGCTTTTCTCTTCTTGTCATACAAGAGGCAAATAAACGGCAAAATCTAAGGCAACAAAGCAAGAATAATGTCTTGAAAGGTCTAGAAGTTCATATAGTTGTGAATTTAGATATAAAGACGGACTCCTGGATCAGTGGCGAAGTGCTAGGCGGCATGTCCAGATTCTGGCACTTGATGGCATTATTCAGAAGTACACTAAGAGTTTCTTCTATTTTCCGATTTAAAAGGTAACTCCTAGAGATCTTTTTAAAGCGGCTTTTTTTCGATGAATGCCGACGAAAACATTGAAATAAGAGATGAAATCAGTCTCCCAGGAGCTGCTTTAGAAAATGATCGACTGTTGAATATTTTAGACGACTTTGATTCTATCGGAAGAGCAAACGCGATTCAGTCCAGTCTGGCTAGACTGGAGGTATTGGTAAGATTAACGTATTCTTCTAAGGAGAGTGATATCCTCTTCTTTTCATATAAGAGGCAAAAAAACGGCAAAAGCTAAAGTTACAAAACAAGAATAATGCCTTGAAAAGTCTACAAGTTTAAATATAGTTGTGAATTTTGATATAAAGAGGGACTCCTGGATCAGTGGCGAAGTGCTAGGCGGCACGTCCAGATTCTGGCACTTGATGGCATTATTCAGAAGTACACTAAGAGTTTGTAGTGTTATTTTATCAAATATTGTTGGCAAAAAGTCTAATTCTTGCGTCTCTCGATTGAATAGAATTGTGATACTCTACCTTTCCACTTTGATGTAGTCCTTTCTTTATAATTGAATAAATAATAATCCAACCGAAAACTAGACAAACAAATAAACTCCATTGAATGCCGCCGATCTGTTCAATACCATTAGAAATACCAAGAACGCGCCGACTATGAATTCGAAAATAAGATAGAAACATTAAGTAATTAATTTCGCTTGTAACTTACTCGAAATATTCTTCAACTGAAGTTGTGTGTTTTGTTGAATTAATTGATGAACTGTTCATAGACGGAATATAGCAATTCTCCGTGTTCCACCAATTATCTTAAAATTAATTAAATTTTCATTAGAACAAAAGAAAAACAGCAATTATTTGGCAATATTCACACTCACCACAACCAGACCATGGTAATTCTGGTAGATAAGCAAACGTACTAATTATGTAGAAAATAGTCCAGGCGATTATCACACAATAATATACGTCTAATAGAAACACAATGGTCATGGTAGCGAATCCGACACCCTTCAAAATTGGACACAATTGTCCAACAAATGTCATCCCACCGGATCCTAAATATTGCCCAATTGCCACTTCTTGATAGAACATCGGTATACCGCAAAATATCATTGCTATTGAATATGTAATTAAAAAAGCACCTGAAAGTGTGCCAAACACGTGTCGCATCAACAAATCTATTTTTAATGTTCGATTTATCAAAACTCACCACCGCCGTTTTTATAACACAAATATGGAAATCGCCAAACATTACCTAAACCAACCGATAAACTAATGCATGAGAATAAAAAATCTAATTTATTCGTCCAGCCGCCACGTTCATCGGTTTCAATTTGCACCGGTTGATATGTAACGATTCTCTTATCATTTCCTAAATCGTCCGCATCATCGACCGTTTCATGTTCCGGTGAGATTTTAAATCGTATCAAAGTGTCTTTCTGGTACTTTATCGGTGGCTGTAGGGATTTATCCCAGGCAGTCTCTGACATTTCGCTAAACAAAAACAAAACAAAAAATGTGCACAATAAATCATCGGATAAGGCGCGCAAATCTTTGACGATTTCTTGGCAAACGAAATTATTACATAAAGTGGACTTTTCAGGCGTAATTAAAGAAATTTGGCAGAATTTGGTTATCGTTTATAGAATACAATAATGTTAACAAAATGAAATAAGTACGTTTGTTGTATTTCAGTTTAATAATGTCGACATTCAATTAAAGCTTGATATTTAATGGAAACCAATTAATCAATTGAAATTCATTTAGATTTAGCAGGAGAAAAAAATGTTTTAACTACAATTGAGAGATAAATTCGAATAACAAAATATTTACTGTATTATTTGTGATTAAATTTCAACAAAATTTGTTGATAATTAGTTGTTCGATTCAATGAAAATACAACAAATTCAAATTGCTTACCGCAAAATTTTATAACAATTTCAGCAATTTCCTAATTGCTCCAATATGTTTACGAATGTAGCAACAATTGCCAACTGATTATAATTCCCAACCAATTCTGGCTTTATTTATAAATACAAAATCTAATTATAATTTACCAAAAAAAAAACAACGAAGATTTCAAAGATTAAAATGAAAACTCTATAAATTGAAATAATTTCATTAAATATTGCATCATCCCTTTTATTAATTAATTTCGCTAATAAATTAGACAAAATTTAGACTAAAGCGAGAAATTATCAAAATTCTTACCAAATTGATTCCCACAAAAGTCACAAAGTACTTAAAACACAAATTAAAACTTATTAAATTGTTACCCGTGACTTTTTATTAATAATTCTTAGAACGTGCAGTCTTTCGTAATGACAGACGCTATTTAACCATTTTTATCATTTAAAACAATCACTTTCTAAGTTTTTTTTTCTTAAATTAATCGTACGCTAAAATAGTTGGCCGCTTTTTGTCAATTTTGAAAGTGCAACAATTATTGCATGTGCGATTTTTTTCGGGCGAACAATTTCATTTGCTTGTAAAGAGAAAGTAGATCAAATTCGAATTTCTGATCTTTGCATTTGAATATAATCGATTTTATTTAAGTAGTTGCCTTTTTATATGCTTCTGTTCTCCACCTATGATTATATACGATGTTGCTATAGTCTGTTTCATGATAAAATCTCTGGAAGTTGCGGAAGAAGGACGTACAAATGTCTCTCTTATTTCCATTATAATCTGGATTTTCTCATTCTTTGTCGCCCCTTTTCCGAACGGTTCAAGTTCGATGAAACGGTCTCTACTACACGAAATCGTTAAATTCATGGTAAAGATGGTGAATAATTAGATTTAGTTAGATTTATAATTGTAATGTTTCGGTCAATGTACAATGCTAAATTACTGACTGCCAAAGTTTGGTAGTCTCATAAAATAGTTAATAATAATGATAGAAACTTAGTTATAATGTTTACGACTACACTAAAGCGGATAGTGGTCTTCTGTTATGAGAGATCCTAATGATACATGAACCTAATCCCTGAATGGTTGGTTTACTATATTAACTCAAGTTAATAAATACAAAGATCATCCAACAACAGGCTAGCTAAGTATTTTTTGTTATAAATTCTAATCCAGTGTGGGTGCTGAAATAGCCACACGTTTTGACTCAACAAGTCGTAATTGTGTTGCAGGCGTTTTAGTTGGGCATTCTTTATTACTTGATTTGCTAAACTATAGCGTGTTTTTCCAGTGGTTTTAAAACTTGTTGATTTTCAAGCTGGAAAATAATACAAATATGTTGTAAAAATCAAATATTTTCTTGGACGCAGCGCCACTATTTTCTTTCTTAAGGTGCTTCACTAGTTTTTCCCAAAGTTCCCAAGGCACCATTTCAATCTTCTACAAATTACCGACAAATCAAACCGATTTTTATAAAATCACCGCTAATAAACTAATTATAAAATAAGACGCTCTTATAAAGCTCAAAGTACCGTAAAGTTGTCTCCTTTTGTGGTGAGAACAACGGAAGTTTTGCTAAGAATTTTTCAAATGTTTCGAAATTTCGCTTATAAACGCCTTTTTGCCCACACTAAAAATGGAGCAATGGCACAATAGTTATTTAAAAAAAAAGACACTTTCCACCGTGTAAAGGACAACATTTTTCTTAACACTAACGACCTTTGATTTAATCTAATTTTTTAATATATTATTTCTCGTAAGAAATGGATTACCTCACGCGCTTGTGTTTTCAATTTTTTCTCTGCTACAGCACGCACCTGAATGGTTATTGAATTTAATTAATAGTAAATTATAAAAGACATTTCGAATCAGGATTTAATTTCATATCAGACTCTGCAAGGTGGTCCATTACTTACGAGACATTCTGTATATATTGAATCTAGAATTTTATTATATATAAAAATAGAAACATTTGTTTACATTTTTGACATTCTCGACAATTCGAGAAGGCCATTGTTATTATTGTTATTTTTTTTTGACCCCGAACAGCATCGAACAGCACAGTCAGACCGAGACAGTTGCCGTGTACAGTTGGGGTTTTAGACGATCTGTGGTATAATAGACGCAATTGTTTTTAATCGAAATTTAAATTCAAATTAACCGAAATTAATTTAAATTGAATCACTGGGAATAATTAATATATAATTTAATTGAAGATAGAGGCATTTTAATTCTCAGTTTTTTGTTTATTTTTTTTTCTTATATTCCAAAATTTAATCTGTGTATTTTTGAATTGCTAAAAATTTGTGGTATTGAGAAAAAAAAGAATTGCGTCGATTTTGTCCCACAAAAAAACTTGTTGAACATCATTTTTAGTACCCCTAATAGAAACTAAAAGTCAATAATGAAGAAAAGTGACACTTTACCATTAAGATATTAGTAAAGTCAACTTTCAACTGTTAGTATTAAGAAAATGAAATTATTAAACTATGATTTTATTCGATAAGGAAAAAACAGCAACAACATGTTACATTTGCAATTTTTATTGTTAGTTTTTTTAATTTTAAATACCTGTCAATTCCACAATAGATTGATTAATTCAAAAAATTATAGAAATTGTTGTGTAAATTGTCGTTTATTATCCTGTACCAAAACGTTTGCCATTTTTTTGACAACTACCATTATTACAAAAAAATCCATCTTTACAAGCTACATCTTGTGGTTATCTTACTCGTAAATGTAGGATTTCCACATGGTTCACCGTTGTTAACCAATTTTTTACATGCACAAAAACCACCTTTTTCTTTAATTTCATTTGGACCACATTTATTGATTTTCGGACACTTCACATTATTTATTAAAAAGTGTGACGACAGAAAGTAATGTATATTTATCTATGGTAATGTACGACCAATCATTATGATAGTTTTATTGATTTTTTTAGGGAAAACAATGTGCAAAAGCCTGTTTATATGTTGGCTTATCGATAATTTATTTATTGCTTCGCGTGACCACCATACGCCAACGCAACGCAATTCTGTAACGAAAAAATCGCCATGGCTTCATTACATGCGCTTTAAAGTAATTAACATTTTGAAATTTTTTCTTCTTAAAATGAGAATAGTGATGCATGAAAAATACAAATTTCATTCCGTTGCCAACGCATTGGTGTAAGTCGCCCTACGAATTGTGCTGCATAGGTGGAACTTCGTCGTTGATACCGATGCCAATTTTTTGCGTTGATATAGGGTATTCTTAAATGCTAATTACATAATTATTTGTTTATTTATTCATTTATAACTATATAACAATAGTTAAATTCAAATTTACGTCAACTAGTGCTATCTGTTAATGATTAGTTGTAAATATGGAGCACCAATACTGGATCGAGACAACAGGAAAACAGCCAGCTGTCTGGAGCGGCATAATTTTAGTGTTTCCTATACTAAACTTTATGTGTAGCGTTTTGTTAAGAGAATTTCGAACGTATAATTGGAAAAAAAAACGATAGAACAGTCTTACCTCTAATAAATTTGCTCAATATGGGATTGGGGTACTAGCTTAAAACTCTCTGGATCTGCTGCTAAATATAGAGGATTTGATTTAATTTGGAAAATCCTATTTCTAAAGCGGTTATCCATTAGATAGTTGAAGGTGGAAAAGTTTCAGATTCAGGGATAAGCAATTTATCAATTCTATGCCAGATCTTCAAACCTCATAGGTAATAAGAAAGGTTCAATTATTGGAAAATGTTCTCCTTGTCAGTCAAAATTTTACGATAAGGACAATTACCTTTCAACAGTTTTCAATCCTGCAATTGAATTCTGCCTGGGACCTGGAATTTTCCAAATCACCCTTAGAAGTTTTTATTTCGGAAGCCATATTTTCATTTTAATATTTCCATTTTTTTTGTGAATATGAAAATTATACTAATCGCCTGTAGGTTTATGTTCTTGATAAGAACTGAACAAGGAAAATTTACTTCTTATCTTAAAGGTAGATTTGTTCGTTCTTGTTCCGTTCTGTTCCAACCTTTGAGGTGCTAATGATGATTCGAAAAATTGTGTTTTTCCGTTAATTTTCATTAATTAAGTCTCTAGTGCTAGTGTTAGTGTCAGTGCCAATTCCTTTAGTATAAAAGCAGATATTCATTGCCAAATTGCCCCAGCATTTCCATAAGGATGGTAAATTTTCAAATAATTATGTATTATATAATAGCTTCATTTCTACTTTTGTTACAGTTTTGCAGTTATCAACTGAAACCAAACTGTGAGTGTATTTTTTTGCAACAATGTCCCATACGAGCAGATTGATTTTTTAAATATTTTTGAATTGTTTTAATACGAGATCTTTCAAATTCAGAGATAAACAATTGATCAATCCTTTGATAGATCTTCAGACCTCGTAGATTTGAAAGAGGTTAAGTTTTTTGAAAATCTATCAGTCAAAATTTTAGGACAAAGATAATATTGTCAAATATGTGGAATTTTCTACTCTTGGAAGTTTTTTTTGAAGCTTTCGATTGTTTCCTCAGCTCCAATTCCTTCATGTGTATTGTGCCCTTTATTTGAGTAGACGGATTTCCATTTAGGTACAAAAGATACATTCAATATTTTTCCACTTTTTTTTTGTTATTGTGAAGGTTAGATTAATTTGTGTATATTCGTGATCAGAACCGGATAGAGGACACTTATTTAACCTCCTTTTCAGATTTGTTCTACTCTTTGACCTGTTAAGTTGTTTCGAAAAATTGTGAATTCCTTTTTTTAATTAATAATTATAAGTATCTAATGATAGTGTTAGTGTAAGGACCATCGCCTTTAGTATAAAAACAGACATCCTATATACCGAACGGCTCTAGGATTTCCACGGTAAATTATCAAATAATGCACTTAACAACTGGAACTAAACCATGAGTACGTTACTTTTTTTTTCAACAGCTACTCATACGAGAAGGTCGATTTTTTAATTGTTTTGAATTGTTTTAAATACCTGTAGAATTCAAGGAACAATCTTTTTGTGGGTGAATATAGTCTTCTAACCGCATTCTGTTGAGATGTTAGCTTTTGATTCCTTTCTTGTGAATTTTGAAAAGTTGATGTCGATTTGCCAAATTTACAGAGTAATTTACTATTTCTTTTTGTACTCAAAGTACGCCTTAGATGAATTCGTTTAAGTTTTTGAAGCTTGCATTCGAATATTTTAATAATTTAAGGAGCTATGAAAGGTAACTTGGAATCAAACATGAAACGCAACGAATTCTATCTACTTCCAATCTCAACTCGTTCTTCAATAATAATCTTTTCTATCTGTACGAGCTACAACTTTTATTATAAGTACTTGTTAAGTATTTGCGGTTCTTAATTAAATTCACATTGATAAGTACTTTTACATGTAGCACTTTTTTAAGAGTATTTTGACTCTTCTAAAATCAAACTAAAAAAAAATAAAACAGTCTTTGATGGATAATTATTCACGTTTTTTATGACCTTTTCGAAGAGGAGCGCCAAAAATAAGCCGGCAAATATTGGGTTGGCCCTGTCAAGCAGCTTGAGCTGTGTTTCCATGCAGTGCGGTCAAAAAAATTCGGACATCAAGGACATCTAATTGTCAGTTGATGTAGAACAGCCTTTAATATTTTATATTCAAAAAGTCATTAATTTTGACATTTACAATCTCAATATGCTTGAGCCGGATTGAATATTTTTAGACGTCAAAAAATGATGTCCGAAATTTTTTGATCGCAACTGTATTACGTCGCAATGAAGGCTGCCATACAAAAACCGTATATACAGTAGTGGCGGCTCTCCTAGGCACATAGGAGAAACGTTCGCCCCTCCCATCTGTAGCACTTGCATATGAGTTAGAAGGAGATAAAGAGAATGTAGGTGGTGAAAGAATTAAAAATGCAACCACCCACCCTTAGACCCTTGACCAAACAGAACACTTTCGATTGTAACAAAAACTCCACAAATATCCCATATTTTAGAAATTGTCAACAACGACATGTTAGAGATTCGGTATCTTTGTCACACAGTATCCGAATTTCTGAAATTACATCCCCGATCAAACGCATCAGACAAAGAAGGGACTATTCACAAGATGCCATTATTCGTAAAATTGTAAGTATTTTCTTTGAAATAGAAAAACGGGAATAGTTTACAAATTTGGTTTTATGATAGGGTCAACAACAGTTATAGAAGAATCCTTACTTTATTTTTAAAGAATAAATACAAAGATGTATTTTTTCAATAAAAGTATTGTATATTTATTGTTCATTTTTTTTACCCCATCTGCACTCTGCTTTTTTTCAAAATCAATCTAAATTTATTAGCCCTAAAGCAGTTTTTGTTACAATCGAAAGTGTCCTGTTTGGTCAAGGGTCTAAGGGTGGGTGGTTGCATTTTTAATTCTTTCACCACCTACATTCTCTTTATCTCCTTCTAACTCATATGCAAGTGCTACAGATGGGAGGGGCGAACGTTTCTCCTATGTGCCCAGGAGAGCCGCCAGTGCTGTATAATACACTCATATCCTCAATCGACACATTGCAACATCATTATAAACCCATAAAACAAGAAACGTTTGGCAAGTAACGCTGTTCAAGACGTTTGATCCTAGCCTAACGACGATTTTTTTTCTTCTACTAATATTTGAAGAGACATTTTGCGCATAATTATTCCTTTTTAAGTAAATAAGTAATTAAGTACGAGACCGTACAATTCTTGACGCTGCTCCTTTGTCGTTTTCCCTCTTACCATCCATCATTGCCGATCCTGTAGTTGAAGAGGACGCAAACCATGCTGCTGTGGAAAGTGAAGAGAGATCAAAGTGTGATTATCACATCCGAACATTTGGATAACTGTTGATGGAATTGTAGAGCCCGACCATTGATACAAAAAAGCAACATGTCTCGAGGGGTCGCAAATGCACCACTACTTCAATATTCCACAAATCACACATACCATTATATGTACAAATCACATCGACTTTCATCAAATCGTTGCTAATGTTACACAGATTCAGACTCTAGACAAAGTATTTCTTGAAACGCTGAAAACTATCGTAAGGCTGCCTCCTTTTACGGTAAGAATAACAAAAGTTTTTCGAAGAATTTTCAAGTATAGGTGTCAAAAGTTCACATATAAATGCTTAATATTGTTCACAACTAATACAGATTAAATTTTATTCGAAAAAAAAAACAGTAAAATGTAATTAAATGTTACTCTTGTGGTTTTAAAGATAATGATCTGGGTTTTTTCTATAATAAAACAGAAAACAAATTTAATCAAATTTATTGATAATTTTATTGCATTGCTCCAATCAAGTATGTGTCAATTGAACAATTTGTTATGTAAATTATTGTCCATTAGAACCTTTCAGAATTTTGTCCTTACTTTGACAAATACCATCGTAACATAAAAATCCATCTTTACAGACTACATTAGGTGGTGGTAGTCCAATTAGAATACCACCGCATCGTTCACCTTCACCAATCAATTTTTTGCAAACATCACAACATGAACAAAAGCCACCTTCTTTTTTAATTTCATTTGGACCACATTTATCGATTGTCGCACATTTCACAGTATCACAAAAATCTTTTGGACACACTATTGATAAATTTACATCAATTAACAGAAAAATTACAACGACAAAAAGTAATGTACAACCAGTCATTGTGATAGTTTTGAAAACAACGTATAAAAGCCTGTTTATATGTTGGTTTATTGGTAATTTATTTCTCGTTTTGCGTATGAATTATATATAAATATAAATGTTAATTGAATACGTATAAAATATACCTTTATTTATTTATTACAATATTTGTTGGTAATTAAATTCAAATTTAAAACAAGTAGCGCTATCTGTTGACAATTACGTACAAATATGAAATACGAAGTGCTGCGTTCGTAAATAACGTCGCAATAAAGGTCTCTATTCAGAATGGTGCCAAATTTCGTATCGATTTTATGATTTGTAGAATGAGCGCAATAATTTAACAAGGCATTTTGAACTAGTAGCAAATGTATTTACAACTAGTTGTAAATCACCATAGATCTAAAAATGGTAGATCTGTTCAATTTTTTCCTTGGAAAGGAATTTATTAGAGGTAAAAACGATAAAGTTCGAAAGAAATTTCCATAGGATATTTGAATAAATACTTTTTCTATTTTGCGTCAATAATAGCGCTATTATTAAACTCGCTACTGTATCGATTTCGATACTAGTGCTGAAAAGTAAAATGTAGGAATTTTTTTTCCACTAGGTTGCTAACGTTTTCATTGATTTTGACAACTGTCAAAAATCATAAAAACAAGATACTTAATATACCGTTTTTCGTACTGATCTCTGGATTTATCGGGCAGTAAATTGGTTCCTGCATTTTCAGCAATTTCCCTTATTTCAGGTGAAGTACATGAAAATTCTTCACTCATTGTTAAATAAGCAATTTGGCGAAAAAAACAATTGACTAAAGCCCGGTTGTTCAGTCTCCGGTTAATCAGCATTCGTTTGGTTAACCAAAATATTTTCTGTGGATGCGTATTTCAGTTGCTGGTTAAGACCTAATGAAGGTTAAAGTAATCAAAACTTTAACCGACCCCTGTGAGGCCGGTTAATCAAAATTTTGTCGGTTAAAATTCAAAACTCAATCTTGCCGTCTCTCCGTTTCCATAGAAACGAGTTGTTTAAGTAATAATAATAATAATAAGAAATACGCAATGTCGTTTTTTTTTTGTGTATGAGAGGAAACCTTTTAAAGGCACCTGGCGTCTCCTTTGACAACCAGGTAGTGTCGGAGTCTCCACATTACGTGGCATACCGACTAAAACCTCTCATAGTTCCAGGGTGCGAGTCAGTGACTCTTATTTCCCTTATCGGAACTGCACAACTTCACTTGAGCGTGAAGCCGCGAGGACGATGACGTCTATCTGTGAACATAATTCATCATTAATCGCAAGTGATGAATGGGTAGTGGTCCTGGCAGAGGGCCTCTCGCACTAAGCGATTTGGAAATTGTGGAGAAGGCCTTTGTGGTCATCTTAAGGAGATACTCCTGTACGTCCGGCATGTTTACCTCTCGGTGTAATTGGGTGTTTCTAACGAACCATGATGCATTGAAAGCCGACCTTAGAAATTTGTTCTGAAGGATCTGGAGACGATGTATGGAAGATGTTGAAGTGTAACTCCACGCTAGCGAGCCATAGCTAAACGTGGGTCTGATGATGGATTTGTATTGAAGTTTGACTTTAGTGGATAGTTTGCTACGGCGGCAAACTAACGGGAGTAATTGGGCATTGGTTTGCTTGAAGCGAGTTTCAGCGTATCGAAGGCGGCTCTTGAAATTCAAACGTTTATCTAGGAAGACGCCTAGATATTTTACTTCCGGTTTTCATTGTATGGATCGGTCATACATATGGACAAAGTCATAAGGTTGGACGATCCGACGTGTAATCAGTAGCGCTGAACTCTTTTCTGGATTAGCCTCAATCCGCCAGAGGCGCATCCAAGATTCGATATCGTCTACTACTTCTTGCATTTTAGACGTGACCAAGGACGGATATTTAGCTCTCACGTAGATGGCCGTATCATATGCGTATATGGCGAGCTGTGCAATGTCGGTTAAATTTTTTGATTACCGTTAATCAAGGTTTGTCAACCAAAAGTCTAACCGGAGACTGAACAACCGGGCCTAAGAGTGAAAAATAAAACAATTGAAGTTTCCTAGCTGAATGGTCAATTGTTTTTTTTTAGTAACACCAACTCCCACCAATTTCCCTAAATATCAAATCTCGCAATTTTTTTTAAAAAAAGGCCACAAAATAGGCAAAATAGAAAAAATAGTATAAAAAACTCGTGTCAGAAGTCGTAT
>JAEDXX010000275.1:0-22500 GCA_021725515.1 Epicauta chinensis
TTTAATTATTGTAGTAATAATTAAAAAAAAACACTGATCTCAATAACTGGCGTAAAAACAAAAAAGTGGCTAATATTACAGCGCTCCAAATGAGGAGGCTGGGTGAGTAAATAAACCGATTGTGCGCATGCGCGACTAAATTTTTGACAGGAAAAATTTATACAGTTTCCTTAGTTCCTAGTCCTGTCATTAGGTGGCGCTAATTTTCGCCAATTTCTCAATACATGCGATACTAGACTGTATCAGAAAAATCGAGTATTTTTTTTTTTTCAAAAGGCACCCTGCAAATATTGTTCAGGATGTCGAAACAATGGGCCTGTGAAAATATCAGCTCTTAATTTTAATATCTACAGGTGCCTCATCGCGATTTTCTATTTCCCATTTGATTAACATGGGAAAAAGATTCTCTTGCACTTTGGAATTTTATAGCTCATGTTGAGAACAATATTTCGAAATGACTGAACTTCGCTCTTATACAAAATTTAACGCTCTACAAAAAAGGTCTCTTAGAATTTTTTGATATATTTAGTCCTTCAAAATTTATTCAGGGTTAATGGTAAATTTTTACATTTTTCCAATTTTTTGACGCAACCATCGACTTCTTGGGCAAATTTTATAGAACATTTTTGTAGAGCATTTTATTCTCTATAACTTATCTTTATAAAAGTTTTCGATATTTCTTACAGGTCGTAAGTTATTTGCAATGAACTGATTTTTTTTATTCTAGAAATTTCTAGTAATATTTTCGCATTCAATACTGTGAGTCAAATAACTTTCGATCTGTAAAAAATATCAAAAACTTTTATGGAGATAAGTTATAGAGAATAAAATGCTCTACAAAAATGTTCTATAAAATTTTCCATAAAGTTGATGATTACGTCAAAAAATTGGAAAAATGTAAAAATTTACCATTAACCCTGAATAAATTTTGAAGGACTAAATATATCAAAAAATTCTAAGAGACCTTTTTTGTAGAGCGGTAAATTTTGTATAAGACTATACTTTAGTAATTTCGAAATATTGTTTCGAATGTGAGCTATAAAATTCCAAAGTGCAAGAGAATCTTTTTCCCATGTTAATCAAATGGGAAATAGAAAATCGCGATGAGGCACCTGTAAATATTAAAATTAAGAGCTGATATTTTCACAGGCCCATTGTTTCGACATCCTGAACAATATTTGCAGGGTGCCTTTCAAAAAAAAAAAAAAAATAGTCGATTTTTCTGATACAGTCTAATGGGATACTCTATCCAGTTATTGAGATTAGTGACTAATTAAACATTATTTAATTTAATTTAATTATTGTCGTAATAATAAAAAAAATACTGATCTCAATAACTGGCGTAAAAATAAAAAAGTGGCTAATATTACTGCGCTCCAAATGAGGAGGCTGGGTGAGTAAATAAACCGATTGTGCGCATGCGCGACTAAATTTTTGACAAGAAAAATTTATACATGCGCATGCGCCGTTGCATTTTCCTTAGTTCCTAGCCCTGTCGTTAGATCGCGCTAATTTCTCAATACAAGGGATACTCTATCCAATTATTGAGAGATCAGTGGATAAAAAAACTTACTGTATCCAAGTATCATGCCATGTACTATTTGGGAAATAACATAACACATCTTGTAATGATAATGTAAAATGGATCGGTCCATTATCTTTGTTTAAATTCTCCGAAACATATAGATGTGAGATTGTTTCTGTATGACTGATTGCAATTAATGCACGATCATTTGTTACATCAACAATATAATAACTATGTAATTGTAAATTTGTATCAAATACACATTTAAATTGTTTGTTAAATTTATATGAAACAAACAATTCTAATTGATTTTTTTGTGTTTGTTTTGTTGTAAATATATAATCATTTTTTATATAGAAATCTTTAATATTTGTACCATAAACGGTTGTTATACGATTTGAGAATAATGTTGATGAATAAATGATTGTACTTAAACCATTCGGTTCAATACGTTGTATAATTAATTTATATAAATCATTATTTTCTTTTAACCAATAAAATTGTTTAACGAAATCTTGTAATAAACGAAATGTTTTACCATAATCTTCTGTTAAATATAATTTACGTTTTGGATCTTTTTTATCTAATATTAGAAAGATTGATGGATGCAATTCAAGAAATAATATTTCACTTGGTTGAAAATCTAATTTGATACGTTCAATATCGATGCCATGATTTCTTGTTACGTATAGAAAATTATTTGTTATATCGGCAAAAACAAACTGTAAAAATCATAAAAATTATAAAAAAAAAACAAAACAATTGCATACATGGATTTTTTGTTTTGTTGGTGGTTTTTCCACGTATACACGAGAGATTATTCAATTATATGCATAGAATTCTTTTCAAAATCAACTCACAATCAATATGTTGTAATGATAAAAAAGTAACAATTATTGTATTAAAATTTGGATAATTTCGATATTATTATTACTATTTATATTTCGTAATAACTGTAGAATAATAATGATGATTTTTTTTTATCAAAATTTCTGAATGACCTTCAAAAAAATTAGTCCAATTATCGCGCGATACAATCAACAAAACTTGTAATATTTTTTGTTATACATAAAAATTTGTATTGTTAAAAAAAAATAGTTTGCAGAATTACAAAAACCGAAGGACTTTGTAAAACTGTTTGTTCAACTAAATTAAAATCCCACATATTGGCAATTATTTTATCGTTTCTCACAAGGCGAGGGCGGCGGCTCCAGGTTGGGGATGGGGTTTTCGAAAACAAAAATAGCAAGCGATTTAGGGTTAGTTATTAGTTGATCTCACTAGGGCTCACTAGGATAAACGGCTTTAAGGTAAGGAAGGCATCTAAGTAACTAACTAACTCTACGCCACTGTATATTTTGTTTTTGAATCCCCATCCCCAACGTGGAGCCGCCCTCTCCTTGTCAGTGTCTTAAACAGGCTCCCCCACCCATTGGCAGCCTACTCTCAGGCTTCATAAGCGTCTTTTCCTTTTTACCCCCTTTAATCATCTTCAACACTACCAAGTTTCATGAAACGGGGGGCCCATAACGGTTGTTTCCGGGGGGGTTTCAGACACAGTTTCTCTCTCTTTCAGACACAGTTTCTCTCTCTTTCAGACACAGTTTCTCTCTCTTTCAGACACAGTTTCTCTCTCTTTCAGACACAGTTTCTCTCTCTTTCCGACACAGTTTCTCTCTCTTTCCGACACAGTTTCTCTCTCTTTCAGACACAGTTTCTCTCTCTTTCAGACACAGTTTCTCTCTCTTTCAGACACAGTTTCTCTCTCTTTCAGACACAGTTTCTCTCTGAATCTTTCAGACACAGTTTCTCTCTCTTTCCGACACAGTTTCTCTCTCTTTCAGACACAGTTTCTCTCTCTTTCAGACACTGTTTGTCTCTCTTTCAGACACTGTTTCTCTCTCTTTCAGACACTGTTTCTCTCTTTCAGACACAGTTTCTCTCTGAATCTTTCAGACACTGTTTCTGTATCTTTCAGACACAGTTTCTCTCTCTTTCAGACACAGTTTCTCTCTCTTTCAGACACTGTTTCTGTATCTTTCAGACACTTTCTCTCTCTTTCAGACATTGTTTCTCTCTTTCAGACACAGTTTCTCTCTGAATCTTTCAGACACAGTTTCTCTCTCTTTCAAACACAGTTTCTCTCTCTTTCAGACACTTTCTCTCGCTTTCAGACATTGTTTGTCTCTCTTTCAGACACAGTTTCTCTCTCTTTCAGACACTGTTTCTCTCTTTCAGACACAGTTTCTCTCTGAATCTTTCAGACACTGTTTCTGTATCTTTCAGACACAGTTTCTCTCTCTTTCAAACACAGTTTCTCTCTCTTTCAGACACTGTTTCTGTATCTTTCAGACACTTTCTCTCTCTTTCAGACATTGTTTGTCTCTCTTTCAGACACAGTTTCTCTCTGAATCTTTCAGACACTGTTTCTGTATCTTTCAGACACTGTTTCTGTATCTTTCAGACACAGTTTCTCTCTCTTTCAGACACAGTTTCTCTCTCTTTCAGACACAGTTTCTCTCTGAATCTTTCAGACACAGTTTCTCTCTCTTTCAAACACTGTTTCTGTATCTTTCAGACACTTTCTCTCGCTTTCAGACATTGTTTGTCTCTCTTTCAGACACTGTTTCTCTCTCTTTCAGACACTGTTTCTCTCTTTCAGACACTATTTCTGAATCTTTCAGACACTATTTTTGAATCTTTCAGACACTGTTTCTCTCTCTTTCAGACACAGTTTCTCTCTCTTTCAGACACTGTTTCTGTATCTTTCAGACACTTTCTCTCGCTTTCAGACATTGTTTGTCTCTCTTTCAGACACAGTTTCTCTCTCTTTCAGACACTGTTTCTCTCTTTCAGACACAGTTTCTCTCTGAATCTTTCAGACACTGTTTCTGTATCTTTCAGACACCTTCTCTCGCTTTCAGACATTGTTTCTCTCTCTTTCAGACACAGTTTCTCTCTGAATCTTTCAGACACTGTTTCTCTCTTTCAGACACAGTTTCTCTCTCTTTCAGACACTGTTTCTGTATCTTTCAGACACTTTCTCTCGCTTTCAGACATTGTTTGTCTCTCTTTCAGACACTGTTTCTCTCTCTTTCCGACACAGTTTCTCTCTCTTTCAGACACAGTTTCTCTCTGAATCTTTCAGACACTGTTTCTCTCTTTCAGACACAGTTTCTCTCTGAATCTTTCAGACACAGTTTCTCTCTCTTTCAGACACAGTTTCTCTCTGAATCTTTCAGACACTGTTTCTCTTTGTTTGTTCTACTAAATTAAAATCCCACATATTGGCAATTATTTTATCGTTTCTCACAAGACGAGGGCGGCGGCTCCAGGTTGGGGATGGGGTTTTCGAAAACAAAAATAGCAAGCGATTTAGTGTTAGTTATTAGTTGATCTCACTAGGGCTCACTAGGATAAACGGCTTTAAGGTGTAAAAGGCATCTAGTAACTAAACACTACGCCACTGTATATTTTGTTTTTGAATGCCCATCCCCAACCTGGAGCCGCCCTCTTCTTGTCAGTGTCTTAAACAGGCTCTACTCTCAGTGACAAATTGCAAGATCTAGGCTCCTTTTTACCCCCTCCCCTTTAATCATCTTCAACACTACCAAGTTTCATGAAACGGTGGGGCCCGGCCCATAATGGTTGTTTCCGGGGAGGAAGGAAAAAAAAAACGGATAATCCAACCGAAAACGTTGTAATCGAGACAACAGTGTAGGCTTTCCCGAATTGATAAACGCTATCTAGATTGTTGAAGGCTAACTGTTGTGTGTGATTCAAATGAGAAGAAATTGCAAAGGCACTCAAAATGACCTAAGAATCCCAATTATTATTACCAAAAAAAAAATATCTGGAAATATATCATTTTTTTTTGTTGTTGTGATTTTCAAATCAATATTTTTTTCCTTTACCACACACGATCTTGTTAGAAAAACCTTGAGTGTTGTGTGAGATCAAACAATTTACTTAATTGGGAGGAGAGATCCTGAAGGCAATTGTCTCAAGCAATTATAAAAGCCTCTAAGAAAAGTAAAATGTGATATTTTTTGGGAAATATTCAAATAGATTCTATTAATAATACGTATGGTTAGTGTATTATCATTTGTTTTGATCGATTTTGTATGCTTTAACTGCATGTTGCAACGAACGGAACGTTTTACCATAATTCTCCATTATACAGGATGTCCCATAAGTAATGGCCCACCTTGCAGGGTCAGATAGGAAATTAAATCGTGAATTGAAAAGTCTTTTACCATTTTTCGACATGACGCATAGATAATTTACTATTTAATTAAAATTCAATAACCAATCAGATGCGCGCTATAGAGAGATAGAACGGTAGATAGGTGGGGAAGAAGCAGACTGCCGTGGGTCCTCCTATCGCTCATTCACGCGCTGCTCCATAGCGCCCGGATTAGTTGTAGCGCGCATCTGATTGGTTATTGAATTTTAATTAAATAGTAAATTATCTAAGCGTCAGATCGAAAAATGGTAAAAGACTTTTCGATTCCGAATTTAATTTCCTATGTGACCCTCCAAGGTGGGCCATTACTTATGAGACACCCTGTATATAATATCCGTTTTGGATCATTTTTATCTAATATCAAAAATCTGGATGGATCCAAATCAAAATATAATAAATCGAAGGGTGTTCTATATATCGTTGGCATTATTTTTTATCACAAATAAAAATTTGTTCTTTACATCGGTAAAAACCAGCTAGAAAAATTATTTGATAACCTTTTAATTCTAAGATTATAAAAGTCTCTCATCAAAATAAAATGTGATTTTTTTTTTGGGAAAGATTCAATAGCAATATTTTGTTACTGAATCTATTGGGCTTAAGTTTATTTGACTTTAATCGCTTTAGTCAACTCGACGACTACTACTAAAAAAAAAAAAAGATTATTATTGGATAAAATTGAAGATTATTTCAGTACAGTTGGGGGGCATGAAAGCTTAAAGCTTAAATTCCATTAATTTTATCTTCCCTATGTCTTTATATCGTTAAGAAATGCCTGGAGGTAGTCTACAGAATTGTAGATCAGAACTTAATAATCGATAGATAAATCAATAAAAATCTGTTTCCTTTCCGGAGATTTCATTATCATTACAACATATTAAAATCATAAAGAATTTATAAATTAAAAAACAATTTAGGGGAGGAGATCTAGAATAAAAAGGGGTATAACACGAACATAACAGAAAGTTTACACTTAAATCCGAACAATTATATCCCTTTTATTCTACCACCACCTCTCCTCCATCCCCTGTGTTCAATTGTCATTCATTAAATATACCGATAAACTAATTCAACTAGGTACATAAGAAGAAGAAGAGATAGAACAATTGCGTGTGGTCACACAGTAGGCGGAGTTATTTGGATTTTTTTTAAAATAAATATTGATTATGAGTACGACAAAGACAACACATGTTTGTTAAATAATAAACATAAAAAAAAACTCCTCCTATTCGACCTACTCTGACCACACAGTGGGAGACTTCCTTCCACTCTTCTTCTTATGTACCTAGTTGAATTAGTTTACCGGTATGTATACATACATGCGTATTATATTTGGGATGATTGTAAAATTTCTCTAGAACCGCATAACTACCATTTGGTAATTTAAATGATTCAGTTTTATTTATATAAACATCACCATAATCATATGAAATATAAACAGCTGATGGTCCAATTGGTATATTCAATGATGTCTGTGATGATGGTGTTGGATCTCTTGCTAAACAAATTATAACATTACTACCTTCACCAACCCAATGTACCATTAATTGTTTATGGGTATCGTTCAAATAATTCATCTATAACAAAAAAAAAAAACAAAAAAAACATAATATAAATAAATAAAAATTTTGAAATCAAGTTGCTCTGAACGATAAACAAGTTGTCAAAAAAAAAATGACATGTTAAATCAGTGCGGTTCGTCAGTATAATTTATATTCCCATTTCAACAAATAATTTTGTTAAAGTATTGAATTTATTTGATTTTTCTTATAAAATTTTGTTAGATTTGCTATTATGACTGTTTTCTACTTTTTTTTTGGGGGACGACACTGGTTTTAGACGTCAAATTTGTCAGGCAGCAAATGTTTAACAAAAGGCTACTTGATTACTATTTTTTTTTTGAAAAAAAAAGCTTAAAACATAAGAATTGTTTAGGATTCGCCACTCAATCAGTGCGGTTCGTCAGTATAATTTATATTCCCCCATTTTGGGATATAAATATTTTGTAAAAGTAAACATTTCAACAAATAATTTTGTTAAAGTATTGAATTTATTTCATTTTTCTTATAAAATTTTGTTAGATTTGCTATTATAACTGTTTTCTACGTTTTTTTTTTGGGGACGACACTGGTTTTAGACGTCAAATTTGTCAGGCAGCAAATGTTTAACAAAAGGCTACTTGATTACTTTTTTTTTTGAAAAAAAAAAGCTTAAAACATAAGAATTGTTTAGGATTCGCCACTCAATCAGTGCGGTTCGTCAGTATAATTTATATTCCCCATTTTGGGATATAAATATTTTATAAAAGTGTAAACATTTCAACAAATAATTTTGTTTAAAGTATTGAATTTATTTCATTTTTCTTATAAAATTTTGTTAGATTTGCTATATTATGACTGTTTTCTATTTTATTGGGGACGACACTGGTTTTAGACGTCAAATTCGTCAGGCAGCAAATGTTTAACAAAAGGCTACTTGATTACTATTTTTTTTTTTGAAGAAAAAACAAGCTTAAAACATAAGAATTGTTTAGGATTCGCGCCACTCAAAATAATAAAGCCGTTCATTTATGATGATATTAAATAACAGGAAATGATTAATAAATCTAATTTATCATCGAAAGACTCCAGAACTATCTGGAAAAATATAAATATTATTAAACAAAGACTAGATTATCGGAGGTCTAATGATTCATAGTTTATTTTTCAAAGTGTAGAGGTACTTATCAACGAATTTGAATAGATAAAGTTGATGCGTTTTTGTTTTTTTTTTAAATAAATAAATAAACAATAAAAATCAAATATTTACAAATAACACTGTAGAAAAATAGAACAAAAAAGCAGCGTTATCACAACTGTTTGGAAAAAAAAACGAATAATAAGAAACCTAGTAGGCTGAGTTTTGTTATTTATAATTAGATACGTATGTCGTGACTTGATCATACTAAATACTCAGAAACAGCCTACTATGATTTTCTGTAATTATTTATAATAAAACGCATTATCATCATCATCAAAAAACATTTGCGTATCTTTCAGATAATTGGCAAACTAGATAATCATGTGATCGATAAACAATCAAATTACCGGTGCAAAAATAAAACAAAAACAACTCACTTTTTGTATGATCGTATCATTATTAATATCCGTTGTTGATCTTTTTATAATTTGATGAGGATCATCATTATAATCATCCAAATCACGATTGATAATTAATGTTTGTGATTTGGTTGTTCTACCGGTACTACCATGTAGGGTTTTAATAACAACATCCCCATCACCTTGACTCAATGTTGTTATAAACAATAATAGTAGAAATGTTTGTAAAAAATCCATATTGTTGATTATTTATCAACAAAAAAAAAATAGAAAAAACCACACACACAAATCGATTTTTTTCGCTTCTATTGATTCAAAAAACAACACACATTTGTCGGTAAACAAGTGAACGACTAAAAAACAAAACTGATGTGTCAGAAATGGCAATTGACAGATGAACGCGGATGTGGTGCGCATGCGTACAGACACAGTGGCGTAACATATGGTAGATAATTGAACGTACGACACTGATCTCGTTTAATTAATACAATTGATTAATTTAATAAAACTTACGAAATATTCGATTTTATTGATTCAAAAAAAAAACCACACATTTATGTGTAAACAATTGAACGACTAAAACAAAACTGATGTGTCAGAATTGGCAATTGACAGATGAACGCGGATGTGGTGCGCATGCGTATGGACACAGTGGCGTAACATATGGGACTGTATTTGGTAGATAATTAAGACAGTTGATTAATTAATAAAACTTACGAAATATTCGATTTTATTGAATATAATTTGGTTTTTCTATAATAGTTGAATTGTGTTTTAAAAAGTTGTTTCGTCTATGTATAGACTTTATAAGATAATTACACTATTATTTAAAGTTTAATGGATTAAATTGAGGAAATAGGTGCATATTAATGGTTAAGTACGTTTGTAAATATCTAGAATAAATGTGAATTATCTCATATAATTTGTTTATTTGTGTGTGTGGTTTATTTACTTATCTCTCTTCAGCAATGATTCATTAAAGGTTTGACGAAATGATGTCATGTTTTTTTTTCGAATAGACTTTTTCGGTTTCACTTATCACAGTTCTACTAATTCATATGAGACTTCAAAGGAACAAAAAAAAACCATTTGTTTTGTACAGGGTGTTTGTTCTAAAGGGTATGGGGGTAATCGAGCCATGAAGCAACCAAAGACCCAGGACGCCACAGACTTGCTAGCTAATCGACCAAAAACCGCTCAAATATTTGTAAAAAAAACAAAAAACAAAAAACAAACACCAATAACGCAGCAATAAAGTGAAAACCTTTAAAGGCGGGAAAATACAAGTCCCTTACATTCTCTTACTTTTTCTCGCCCATCTCTAAGGCTCCGAAAACAAGTGAAACACCATACATTTAGATAATTTGCTACTAGATTCGACAGATAGCTGGCTAAATAAAGTACGTAGTACCCGGACTATAAGCGGGGGGGCGATATGAACACAAACAAATAAATCCCTAGAAATATCACTAAATTCACGGATGCCAACATAAATCTATGAACCCTAGTAGGGGGTGCTTCACTTGTGACTCTCATGGATCACATCGCCACGGTCGTCATGCGCAATACAGTCCTTGAGATCCTGGGCGAAGTAGCCAAGTGAACGGCTAAACGGTCGATAACGCCCCTAGCGAACGTGCTCCAAACAGGTTTAAAGTAACCGCCCCGTGGCAGAACTGGTTGAGACAGAGACATAACTGTAAATATTATAGGAAATTATATAATAAATTATTTCTAAAAGTTTTATATTATTTCCCCCATCCAATATAAAGAAATTAATTAAGATGATACATTTTTCAAGTGTTTTTTTTTACTGTTGCACGCTTGCTTAAGCTTACTTCTTTTTTGTAATTGCGACATTTCGTATTCGTGAGTATTATTTGTCGCATTGTCTTTCGTGTAATTCATACGCAGCATCACTTACAAGGTTGACTATCTAACGGAAATTTTTCGGCGTCATTTAGAAAAGTACACACATCTGATTATCCGGAACACTCTCTGATCGTGCACAAGCCAAGGATGTCCTTATGACAATGTGTTATTAACATTTTGTGATCACACCTGTAAGTAGACTATACAAATAAGTACAGATAAGAATGTAACTTTACTGTATAGAATATAGATGATTTACTGATTTGAAAGGAATAAATGCTTTTCGATTAATATAATCTGCAGCTTCTCATTAGGAGCATTGATGCGAATATGTGTGCCGTCGATCGCATCATATGAATTCCTGGAAATCTACTGTTATGAGTCCATAGTATTCAGTTTCCAAAGGGCTATCAATATTGCTGCGAGATGGAATTGCACGACAGCCTGCCACTTTTCTGATTAAAACTTTATGATCATATTCGAGTTGCTCTTGATATTCTGTTAATAGAGCGGAAATAGTAAAATATATCTGTTTAGATATAACACAAGTAATATCCACAATTAGGAAAAATGAATAAATACTACTAAAATTGCTTTTGAATTGCCTCATGCTGTAATACGTTGGATACATCAACATAAACTAATAATCCGAACACGACTATGGTAGTTTCTTATCGTTTGTATATTTTTATGTATAATTCACGTCATCATAGTCCAGAGTTGACTTTATTCAACTCGTCCATTATGAGTGCCCTAACAACCCCCATAATTTCTAGATCAAAGGTGACGCAGTTGATATCAGATAATGGACTAATTAGTAATAACTCACCATCAACCCGATTCCCAGTTACTTCCTGGCCTAATGATATGCATTCCTGAATCTGAAATAACATATACTTTTTTGTATTGTGAGGTTATGTACGGATTTTATTGAAAATCATGCACAAAGGAAAATACAAATATGATAATCAGAATATAGAAAATCGATTAAAACATTTACAGTCTTGCACGATTGCCATTCCTTTGAAACAATTTAATAATAAATTTCGTTTCGAATAGTTAACCACTTTAACTATAGCAAACTATATGTACTACAACTCCGCCCTCTCGCGGCGACCAGAAAGCCGTCACCTAATTCTGTGGAACGATGTGGATCCATGTGAGGCCAAAAATTGATGAAGTAAACGATGACGTCGAGAACGCCCATGGTCATGCGCAATACAGTCGTGTGAGCCAGGGTCGATGTGGAGTCGCAAGTGGAAGGCGCCCTAGACGAATGCAACAGTAATACAGTTGCGCTAAAAATAAAAGTGTCCAAGGCCAAAAAATTATTGGGTTTCAGGTTTTTCCCAATGGTATTATCGAACAAGTTCACAAAAACTTATCTACATAATTCTAGAATAATTCACGTCATTAAAAAAACCAGATAAATACCGTTTAAAATTGTTAGATTGATTTTTGTTAATCTGTGTATTTGTTGCTCATTTGTGTTGGTTTTATTATAATTTTTAAAATTGTGTTTAATTAATGTTGGGCCATAAATGAATAATAAATAAAAATTCAATAATATGAAGAAGGTCGTACCGATATTATTAATAATTTTTATAAATAATTGTGCGGGTGATCATGGGAATTACGACAAAACCCTGTACGGTCCTTGTGACACAAGAAAATCACATGAAACATTAACAATTAATCGTAATTTTGATGATTCTCCACATCGTGATCATCAAATTATAAAGAGATCACCATATTTAGAAGATAATAATGATACAATCATCAGAAAAGTAGGTTGTTTTTTTGGCTATCATTGTGATTGTTTTTGCCCCCCTATCAAAAATCCAAATTCCACCGATTTAAGAATAGTTATTTACTTTACACGGTGGGAAAGTGTCACTTTCCCACCGTGTAAAGTACAACATTTTTTTCAATACTAACGACAATTTGAGACCATCAGAGACACTTGCAATCCTGGTGTTTGACGAGTTCAGTTTGGGTTTCATTAAAGTAGATGATCTGTGGTGTAAAGTGTCACTTTCCCACCGTGTAAAGTACAACATTTTTTTCAATACTAACGACGATTTGAGACCATCAGAGCCACTTGCAATCCTGGTGTTTGACGAGTTCAGTTTGTGTGGTAGACGCAATTGTTTTTAATCGTAATTTAAATTCAAATTAAACGAAATTAATTTAAATTGAATCGACTGGGCAATAATTAATACACATAATTTAATTCTCAGTTTTTTTGTTTGTTTTTTTCTTATATTTGAATTGCTAAAAATGTGTGTGGTATTGAGAAAAAAAGAATAGCGTCGATTTTGTCCCACAAAAAAACTTGTCGAACATATTAATTTTTAATAGAAACTAAACTAGTGAGGAAAAGACATTTTTCTTCACTAGTGAAGAAAACTGTCACTTTACCATTAAGATATTAGAGTAAAGTAAAGTCTACTTTCAACTGTTAGTATTGAGAAAAAAGCGGTATTCTCTACTCAACAAAAATTCTAATCAAATGTTGAGTGGTAAGGATGTCCAAAATGGATGTTTAACACAAAGAAGGATAGATAAGAAAAATTTTGCTGAGCAATTTAACCATAAATTATCCTCTAATAAGAAATAGTCTTGTAATCACTTAACTTTTATCCAATTTCACAGATAAATCATCTCCACGATAGACATCAACAATTGTTGGTATATTGGACCGGTGACGATAACGACATCGTAATTGTTTTAGGCAGAGATCTACCACCACCACCACCACCACGAAAAACATCATCATCAATTTTCCTATCATACGATCATGGTGATACTTATATTAATAAAACCGATTCGTTCAAACTACCAAATGGTGATTATGCCCTTTTGGAGACATTCTACAATCACCCTAGAAATAAATCACATGTACGTAGTAGGTATTTATACCGGGTGTTTTTTCTAAATAGGACCAGCTGCGATCTCCCATTAGCCGTCAACTAACCTAGAGAAATAAAAGTTCCAAGAAGGGGGTCCTTGGGACTTTTATTTCTCTGGTTAGTTGACGGCTTTTGGGAGAGCCACACAGCTGTCCCTATTTAGAAAAAACACCCGGTATAATGTTGCGATGCCAAAAAAACAACCAAAGTGACCTCATTTAAATATCAAATAAATATCTTAGAATTAAAAGGTTATCAAATAATTTTTCTAGCTGGTTTTTACCGATGTAAAGAACAAATTTTTATTTGTGACAAAAAATAATGCCAACGATATTAGAACACCCATCGATTTATTATATTTTGATTTGGATCCATCCAGATTTTTGATATTAGATAAAAATGATCCAAAACGGATATTATATACAGGGTGTCTCATAAGTAATGGCCCACCTTGGAGGGTCACATAGGAAATTAAATTCGGAATCGAAAAGTCTTTTACCATTTTTCGATCTGACGCTTAGATAATTTACTATTTAATTAAAATTCAATAACCAATCAGATGCGCGCTACAACTAATCCGGGCGCTATGGAGCAGCGCGTGAATGAGCGATAGGAGGACCCACGGCAGTCTGCTTCTTCCCCACCTATCTACCGTTCTATCTCTCTATAGCGCGCATCTGATTGGTTATTGAATTTTAATTAAATAGTAAATTATCTATGCGTCATATCGAAAAATGGTAAAAGACTTTTCAATTCAGAATTTAATTTCCTATTTGATCCTGAAAGGTGGGCCATTACTTATGGGTCATCCTGTATATAATGGAGAATTATGGTAAAACGTTCCGTTCGCTGCAACATGCAGTTAAAGCATACAAAATCGATCAAAACAAATGATAATACACTAACCATACGTATTATTAATAGAATCTATTTGAATATTTCCCAAAAAATATCGTATTTTACTTTTCTTAGAGGCTTTTATAATTGCTTGAGACAATTGCCTTCAGGATCTCTCCTCCCAATTCAGTAAATTGTTTGATCTCACACAACACTCAAGGTTTTTCTAACAAGATTGTGTGTGGTAAAGGAAAAAAATATTGATTTGAAAATCACAACAACAAAAAAAAAGATATACTTCCAGATATTTTTTTTTGGTAATAATAATTGGGATTCTTAGAGGTCATTTTGAGTGCCTTTGCAATTTCTTCTCATTTGAATCACACACAACAGTAGCCTTCAACAATCTAGATAGCGTTTATCAATTCGGGAAAGCCTACACTGTTGTCTCGATTACAACGTTTTCGGTTGGATTATCAGGTTTTTTCCCCCCACCCCCGGAAACAACCGTTATGGGCCGGGCCCCCCGTTTCATGAAACTTGGTAGTGTTGAAGATGATTAAAGGGGGTGGGGTAAAAAGGAGCCTAGAGCTTGCAATTTGTCACTGAGAGTAGAGCCTGTTTAAGACACTGACAAGGAGAGAGGGCGGCTCCAGGTTGGGGATGGGGATTCAAAAACAAAAATATACAGTGGCGTAGTAGTGTTTAGTTACTAGATGCCTTTTACTTTAAAGCCGTTTATCCTAGTGAGCCCTAGTGAGAGATCAACTAATAACTAACACTAAATCGCTTGCTATTTTTGTTTTCGAAAACCCCATCCCCAACCTGGAGCCGCCCTCTCGCCTTGTGAGAAACGATAAAATAATTGCCAATATGTGGGATTTTAATTTAGTAGAACAAACAAAGAGAAACAGTGTCTGAAAGATTCAGAGAGAAACTGTGTCTGAAAGAGAGAGAAACTGTGTGTGAAAGATTCAGAGAGAAACTGTGTCTGAAAGAGAGAGAAACTGTGTCTGAAAGAGAGAGAAACTGTGTCGGAAATCCCCCCGGAAACAACCGTTATGGGCCCCCCCGTTTCATGAAACTTGGTAGTGTTGAAGATGATTAAAGGGGGTAAAAAGGAAAAGACGCTTATGGAGCCTGAGAGTAGGCTGCCAATGGGTGGGGGAGCCTGTTTAAGACACTGACAAGGAGAGGGCGGCTCCAGGTTGGGGATGGGGATTCAAAAACAAAATATACAGTGGCGTAGTAGTGTTTAGTTACTAGATGCCTTTTACCTTAAAGCCGTTTATCCTAGTGAGCCCTAGTGAGAGATCAACTAATAACTAACCCTAAATCGCTTGCTATTTTTCTTTTCGAAAACCCCATCCCCAACCTGGAGCCGCCCTCTCGCCTTGTGAGAAACGATAAAATAATTACCAATATGTGGGATTTTAATTTAGTTGAACAGTTTTACAAAGTCCTTCGGTTTTTATAATTCTGCAAACTATTTTTTTTTTAACAATACAAGTTTTTATGTATAACAAAAAATATTACAAGTTTTGTTGATTGTATCGCGCGATAATTGGACTAATTTTTTTGAAGGTCATTCAGAAATTTTGATAAAAAAAAAATCATCATTATTATTCTACAGTTATTACGAAATATAAATAGTAATAATAATATCGTCGAAGTTATCCAATTTTAAATACAATAATTGTTACTTTTTTATCATTACAACATATTGATTGTGAGTTGATTTTGAAAAGAATTCTATGCATATAATTGAATTATCTCTCGTGTATACGTGGAAAAACCACCAACAAAACAAAAAATCCATGTATGCAATTGTTTGTTTTTTTTTTTCAAATTTTTGTGATTTTTACAGTTTGTTTTTGCCGATATAACAAATAATTTTCTATACGTAACAAGAAATCATGGCAACGATATTGAACGTATAAAATTAGATTTTCAACCAAGTGAAATATTATTTCTTGAATTGCATCCATCAATCTTTCTAATATTAGATAAAAAAGATCCAAAACGTAAATTATATATAACAGAAGATTATGGTAAAACATTTCGTTTATTACAAGATTTCGTTAAACAATTTTATTGGTTAAAAGAAAATAATGATTTATATAAATTAATTATACAACATATTGAACCGAATGGTTTAAGTACAATCATTTATTCATCAACATTATTCACAAATCGTATAACAACCGTTTATGGTACAAATATTAAAGATTTCTATATAAAAAATGATTATATATTTACAACAAAACAAACACAAAAAAATCAATTAGAATTGTTTGTTTCATATAAATTTAACAAACAATTTAAATGTGTATTTGATACAAATTTACAATTACATAGTTATTATATTGTTGATATAACAAATGATCGTGCCATGATTACTGTTCAACATACAGATACAGTTTCGCATCTATACGTATCGGATAATTTAAAGAAAAACAATGGAGGACCTATTTACTTTACATTATCATTACAAGATGTGTTATGCTATTTTCCGGCTACCAAATGGTCTCGTACTTGGATAGGGTAAGTTATTAAGAATTTTTATAAAGCTAATTTGAGTCAAAAAGTCTCTTAACCCATCTCCTGAGAATGACTCAATTGCTGTTATATCCTTTGAGAGCTTGCTCCCTAAGGGCCTTGTTTATTAAACATTAAAAGAGAATGAAAGAAAAAGCGCAAGCGATACATGAAAGAATGTGTGACGAACAAAAGAGATAAACAGAACGGTAAAGAAACGACGAGAGAGTGTGGAGGAAAAATGCTTAAAGTCTAAAAAAAGAAGTAACGAACAAGAGTGAGAGTGCATTAGAAATAGTGCGAGAGAGAGAGAGAGAGAGAGAGTGAGAGATAAAGTGCGATAGAATTACCTCAAAATCCTTTTTTTCTATTTTGCGTCTATAATAGCGCTATTTTTAAACTTACTACTGTATCGAAATGAGTCGATTTCGATACCTACACTGTGTAAAAATCGAAAATGTAGTAAATTTTTTTTGTCTAATGTTGGTAATGTTTTCACTGATATTTTTGCAAATTTTACCCAGTACAAATGCTTGTTATGAAAACAACCACAACAAAACCGTTTTCGGTCGTGTTTTATTATTTGAAAGAGATAGAGACAGATATAATCACTGAGAAAGACAGCAATAAAAACAGTGTTTGAAACAGAGAGAGAAACAATGTCTGAAAGAGAGAGAGAGAGAGAGAGAAAAAGTGTTTGAAAGAGAGAGAAACAGTGTCTGAAAGACAGACAAACTGTGTCTGAAAGATTCAGAGAGAGACTGTGTCTGAAAGATTCAGAGAGAAACAGTGTCTGAAAGATTCAGAGAGAGACTGTGTCTGAAAGAGAGAGAAACAGTGTCTGAAAGATTCAGAGAGAAACTGTGTCTGAAAGAGAGAAACAGTGTCTGAAAGAGAGAGAAACTGTGTCTGAAAGAGAGAGAAACTGTGTCTGAAAGAGAGAGAAACAGTGTCTGAAAGAGAGAGAAACTGTGTCTGAAAGATTCAGAGAGAAACTGTGTCTGAAAGAGAGAAACAGTGTCTGAAAGAGAGAGAAACTGTGTCTGAAAGAGAGAGAAACTGTGTCTGAAAGAGAGAGAAACTGTGTCTGAAAGAGAAATAACCTGTGTCTGAAAGAGAGAACCAGTGTCTGAAAGAGAGAAACAGTGTCTGAAAGATTCAGAGAGAAACTGTGTCTGAAAGAGAGAGAAACTGTGTCTGAAAGAGAAATAAACTGTGTCTGAAAGAGAGAACCAGTGTCTGAAAGATTCAGAGAGAAACTGTGTCTGAAAGAGAGAAACAGTGTCTGAAAGATTCAGAGAGAAACTGTGTCTGAAAGAGAGAGAAACAGTGTCTGAAAGATTCAGAGAGAGACTGTGTCTGAAAGAGAGAGAAACAGTGCCTGAAAGATTCAGAGAGAGACTGTGTCTGAAAGAGAGAGAAACTGTGTCGGAAAGAGAGATAAACTGTGTCTGAAAGAGAGAACCAGTGTCTGAAAGAGAGAAACAGTGTCTGAAAGATTCAGAGAGAAACTGTGTCTGAAAGAGAGAAACAGTGTCTGAAAGATTCAGAGAGAAACTGTGTCTGAAAGAGAGAGAAACTGTGTCTGAAAGAGAAATAAACTGTGTTGGAAAGAGAGAGAAACTGTGTCTGAAAGAGAAATAAACTGTGTCTGAAAGAGAGAACCAGTGTCTGAAAGATTCAGAGGGAAACTGTGTCTGAAAGAGAGAGAAACTGTGTTTGAAAGAGAAATAAACTGTGTTGGAAAGAGAGAAACTGTGTCTGAAAGATTCAGAGAGAAACTGTGTCTGAAAGAGAGAAACAGTGTCTGAAAGATTCAAAGAGAAACTGTGTCTGAAAGATACAGAAACAGTGTTTGAAAAAGAGAGAAACAGTGAATGAAAGAGAGAGAAACAGTGTCTGAAAGATTCAAAGAGATACTGTGTCTGAAAGAGAGAGAAACTGTGTCTGAAAGAGAAATAAACTGTGTCTGAAAGAGAGAACCAGTGTCTGAAAGATTCAGAGAGAAACTGTGTCTGAAAGAGAGAAACAGTGTCTGAAAGATTCAGAGAGAAACTGTGTCTGAAAGAGAGAAACAGTGTCTGAAAGATTCAGAGAGAAACTGTGTCTGAAAGAGAGAGAAACTGTGTTTGAAAGAGAAATAAACTGTGTTGGAAAGAGAGAGAAACTGTGTCTGAAAGAGAAATAAACTGTGTCTGAAAGAGAGAAACTGTGTCTGAAAGATACAGAAACAGTGTCTGAAAGATTCAGAGAGAAACTGTGTCTGAAAGAGAGAGAAACTGTGTCTGAAAGAGAGCGAAACTGTGTCTGAAAGAGAGAAACAGTGTCTGAAAGAGAGAGAAACTGTGTCTGAAAGAGAGAAACAGTGTCTGAAAGATTCAGAGAGAAACTGTGTCTGAAAGAGAGAAACAGTGTCTGAAAGATTCAGAAAGAAATTGTGTCTGAAAGAGAGAGAAACTGTGTCGGAAAGCGAGAGAAACAGTGTCTGAAAGAGAGAAACAGTGTCTGAAAGATTCAAAGAGATATTGTGTCTGAAAGAAAGAGAAACTGTGTCTGAAAGAGAAATAAAAGAGAATGAAAGAAAAAGCGCAAGCGATACATGAAAGAATGTGTGACGAACAAACGAGATAAACAGAACGGTAAAGAAACGACGAGAGAGTGTGGAGGAAAAATGCTTAAAGTCTAAAAAAAAGAAGTAACGAACAAGAGTGAGAGTGCATTAGAAATAGTGGGAGAGAGAGAGAGAGAGAGAGAAAGTGCGATAGAATTACCTCAAAATCCTTTTTTTCTATTTTGCGTCTATAATAGCGCTATTTTTAAACTTGCTACTGTATCGAAATAAGTTGATTTCGATACACTGTGTAAAAATGGAAAATGTAGTAATTTTTTTCCCCTAATGTTGGTAACGTTTTCACCGATTTTGACAAATGTCAAAAATTATAAACAAAATATGGATTACATAGTAATTTTTGGTAACATATACAACCACTAAAACATCAATCAAACAATGTTCAATTGTTATATCAGTAACACCAACTCCTACCAATTTCCCTAAATATCAAATCTGACACTTCTGTTTATGATTCCAGTCGTGGATCAAACGAAGCATTTGCTGATGTTTATAAAGTAAAAGGTCTATCAGGCATTTATATAGCATCAAGAGTCTTAACAAAACGTTCTGATGGCAATAATGTAAAACATGGCGATTTCGGTTCTTGTATAACCTACGATCATGGTAGATCGTGGCATTTATTAGATGCACCACCGATAGATTTAGATGGCCAGAAAACATCATGTTCCACATCCAAAAATTGTTCATTACATTTAATTCAACAAACAAATGAACGGTATCGAGACGCAGGCGTACTTAATATCTTATCAAGTGAATTAGCACCTGGGATTATTATTGCAAATGGAGTGCCAGGCAAAAGTTTTGATGTAAGTAATATATATACCGATAAACTAATTCAACTATAGGTACATTAGAAGAAGAGAGTGTGGGTCAGAGTAGATCGAATAGAAGGTGTTTTTTTAATGTTTATTAAATTAGTTAGACACGCCCACTGGTTGTTAAGACAGCAATATCAACAAACATGATGATATTTATTTAAAAAGAAAACAACTATCTAATAAATGAACATTGAAATATGAAAAATCAGATGTTCAATTAAATATTATGTCTATCTAATAACGGACTATTAAATTGTTTGTAACTTTGAAAAGAATAAGACACAGTACAGTCCGTTCTTGTCCCCAACACCATTACAGAATGAGATGTACCTAAAAACTCCTCCTATTCGACCTACTCTGACCACACAGTGGGAGACTTCCTCCTCCCACTCTTCCTCTTATGTACCTAGTTGAATTAGTTTATCGGTATATATAGTATGTGCTGTAATGGTAAAACACCCCTTATAATTGGCTCTTGTAGCAATGAGAATTCTAAAAGAGCAACTAAAAACCGAAAGTCTTCACATCATTGATTTTGACACAAATAAGGAGTGTGTGTACATTACGTGTGTGGGACAGTCTGTATATTTTCCCAATTATTTTCTTACAGGGTGTTTATGGTGTTTATATTAGTACAGATGCCGGTATAACATGGCGGCATACATTGAACGGTCTACATTTCAATCAAATGGGTGATAAGGGTGGTATTTTGTTAGCAGCAAAATATTCAAATTTTACAAATACAACCAAATCGATTTTATTATATTCAACTGATTTAGGTGATACATGGATAGAACGAGAATTTTATGATAAAGATGATATACGTTTGAATTTTGTATCGAATGGTGCCGATGAAGAAAAAACAATTGTTTTTACATTATTTGGTTCATTACAACAACAACAACAACTTGAATGGATAATTTTCAAGATTGATTTCAGCCAAATATTCAATTCTAATTGTACTAAAGTGAGTGTGTGTGGAATAAGACAATACGTTTCGTGAAGCGCTACCATTCTAGTGGCTAACAATTTTTCAAACATTTGCGTTTTTTTTTCTTAAAATCATCCAATAAAACAGAGAATTGAAGACTTACTTAAGTGAAAGTCTGCAAAATTTGAGTTTTAGTACTGTTTCTACACACTTAAAAAAAAATCTTCAAGAACTCAAACTAGTAGTAGGCCATCAAAGGTGCTTAACTTCTTGAGGGTGCTTAAGTTGAGAGTTAATGAATGAGACAGAGAGACAGAGAGAGAGAGAGAGAGAGAGTTAATGAATGAGACAGAGAGAGAGAGAGAGAGAGAGAGAGAGAGAGAGAGAGAGAGAGAGAGAGAGAGAGAGAGAGAGAGAGAGTTAATGAATGAAACAGAGAGAGAGTTAATGAATAAAACAGAAAGAGAGTTAATGAATAAAACAGAGAGAGAGAGAGAGTTAATTAATGAGACAGAGAGAGAGAGAGAGTTAATGAATGAGACAGAAAGAGAGTTAATGAAAGACAGAAAGAGAGTTAACGAATGAAACAGAGAGAGAGTTAATGAATAAGACAGAGAGAGAGAGAGAGAGAGAGAGAGAGAGAGAGAGAGAGAGAGAGAGAGAGAGAGAGTTAATGAATGAGACAGAAAGAGAGTTAATGAATGAGACAGAGAGAGAGAGAGAGAGAGAGAGTTAATGAATGAAACAGAGAGAGAGTTAATGAATGAAACAGAGAGAGAGTTAATGAATGAAACAGAGAGAGAGTTAATGAATGAGACAGAGAGAGAGAGAGTTAATGAATGAAACAGAGAGAGAGAGAGTTAATGAATGAGACAGAGAGAGAGAGAGTTAATGAATGAGACAGAGAAAGAGTTAATGAATAAAACAGAGAGAGAGTTAATGAATAAAACAGAGAGAGAGAGAGAGTTAATTAATGAGACAGAGAGAGAGAGAGAGAGAGTTAATGAATGAGACAGAAAGAGAGTTAATGAATGAAACAGAGAGAGAGAGAGAGATAGTTAATGAATGAAACAAAGAGAGAGAGAGAGTTA